>ML323551.1:6678-46812 GCA_005239505.1 Nicotiana paniculata | reverse complement strand
TTTATGGCTAATAAGCCTAGAACGGAGTCTAAATTCATAAAATGGCCCCTTGGGTCATCACACTACTAAACTAATAGCTTGTTTGGTCAAGCTTTTTTTGAGGCAAAAGCGCATTCTTTTTTTCTTTTTTTCTTTTTTTCTAAATTAAGGTATTTGGCCAAGCATTTGAAAGGAAAAAAGTGTTTTTGAGGAAAAACAGAAGTAGTTTTGGAAAAGCAGGAAAAAAAAAAGTAACTTCTCTCCAAAAGCACTTTTGAGAACAATACACTTCGAAGCAATTTTTTAAAGTTTTGCCAAACATTAATTGATGCCCAACAATGCTTTTCAAATTAAAATTAATTAGTCAATCACAAACTACTTTTCACCAAAAGTACTTATCAAAATAAGCTGATTTTTGCATCTTGGCCAAACATGCTATAAGTTCTCGTCGAGAATAATTGACACCTCATAAAGGACGTTCACCTTTTCGTGAGCTACGTACAACAGAACAAAAATGTAGAATGAGCTTAGATATGATACAAAACAGCATGTTCATAAATTAACCATCTACCTTTCCGTTTCAAGTTGCTGCTGTTCTTTTCATTTAAGGGTCTTTTAATGGTGAAATTCGAACCAAGTTGCTGCTGTTCTTTTCATTTAAGGGTCTTTTAATGGTGAAATTCGAACCAGCTTTGACGACAATTCCATCGGGTACATATGTATGTATATGGTAACTCTAGCCCCCCAGGATTAGCCAACAGGAGAGAAATCACAATAACATTTCTGTCTCCACTACAATTTAAACCCTAACCTCCTATAACTTTCACTCATGTTGGAATTTAAACCCTGACCTCTTATGATCCTCACCCATTTCCTTGACCCAAGGCCACACCTTTCGCGCCTTTTCTATCAAGGTTTACTGTATAGAGTATTCTACTGCTGTAGCACCCAATCTTTTCTTTCTTTTTTAAAAATGTATTGACTAAGTCTATCGACAATAGTAACATATTTCGTCAACACCCTCCAAATAGGTTTTCCACGCTGGGCACCATTTTTAGAGGGCTGGAGATAGGTCTATGTCATATTTCCTCTTTGCAATAGTAGCAGAGCCAGTAGCTTTGTCAAAGACGATCTTATATACAAACATAGGCACACGGCTTCACAAAAATAAGTTGCATTTGCTCGTTCAAAATAGTTACTCCAATAACCATTCACACCTAAATGCATTCAGGGGCAAATATTACTCCATTCCTCATATACTCACTGTAGTAAATGAAAACCCACCAGCAACCAAGGACAAGGCAGTCATAAGTGAAAAAGTGAAGATTGTTTGCTTGAATCGTTTTGAATTATACTTGTTTAGGGAACAATTATACAAGGAGATGCCTATTATTTTGTACACCAAAAATGTAAGACAAGTTAAACTGATAATATCCCCGCATTTAATCCTACTAGTTCTACTTCTATAGTCAAACAAAAACAAGAAAAATTAATGGACTGTAAAACGTAGAAGATGTCAAGCTAAGTCTATTGGGAAAAAGAATCAGATGCAGACCCAAACCTATAACCCACATGCAATCTTCCAAGCTAGCACGTTTCTGCCGATTAATTTGAGTCTCCAAATTAGTCGTCATCTTCCGAATCTGTACTCAGAAGGACCAAAAAAAAGGTCAGCTTCAGTAGTCCAATTCAGTATAAACGTGTTTAAGAGTTAACATGTTAAATACTTCTCCAATTAAACAGAGAGGAAAAGTCCTTATTAGTTTAAGATCTACAAGAAAACATGCTAGCGTGAAAAGGTACTTTCATTTCTCATCTTCATTCTCATTTTGTCTTTGGGGTAGGAAAAAGACATGAAAAAGGAACGAGGTGTATATCAGCACAAATTCAACAACATAGTGTGCCTGTGCTAAATTGGAAATGACAGTTAAGATGCTTACCGGATCTTATATCTTCCCCAACCTTCCCTCTATTTTTTAACTGTCTCATGATCATTGAACATATGAGAATCCACCAATACAGGTGGAACACAAGTAGGGTCAACAGCATTGTGTTGAAGATGTAGTATAGCACTGTACTGTATGCCTCTGACAACTTCAAAACCTCACATAAATAATAGCTGGGAAATGAACACATTGAATTAATTAGGGGAAACCAGAAAAAGAAGGGGAACAACATCATATGAGTAGAAAATTTAATAAGGACCTAACCTTGAGGATCGTATGACCCAAAATGGAAAGAAAACCAGCCTAAGTACAAACCAGGAGACAGCAAAAAACCCAAATAATATGCTAGCTCCAAGCTCCTTCTCCGAATATTTAAACACTTTGGCAGCTTCAAGAAAGACATCACTTGCATCATGTAATGCAAGAATAACTATCCCGATCCGAAAGAAGCTACAGATGTCAAAACACATAAAATTAAAACACAAATTGAAACAGATAAAAAAACACTCCCTTCTTCATATGAGAATCTAGAATTTTTTTTTGCATTTGTTAATTTCCTCCTGGGGGATTAGCTAAATTAAATTAGTCTAGAAACTTCATCTGCAATACCAAGTAATCTGACAAGGTTATTGATAGATAAATCGATCCTTAAACCAAAAATGCTCTGCCACTGAATGAAGTGGACATATAGATGACGTATAACAAGTCATCATTTAATATATTGCAGTTACAGAATGATGAACTCTCAAATGTCTTTGCAGCCTATTAGTCGAAACCAGTTAGAGAAGGAACATCTATTTAATTATGTCTTAACATTCAATACGAGGAAAGAAAATATTCTGCCGTACTCCTCCATCACATACTTTCTTCCTCACAAGAAGACAGCCTTTTCTAGAAGCAAATTTTCAACTAGGAGTATTAGCTCAACTTTGGAATTATAGCATAAAAACTTCGTTTGATTCTGATGTTGACGAACTTCAAGAAATGACTTAATAGATTCAAGGGAAATCGATGTTGAGAGACCAGCAAAATTATAACTCAAAAAAAGGTAGCAAGACAGGCGTGGCTAATTATAAAGCCAAGGTATGTAAATTTGTTATCCTGTTTTCCTGAAATCAACAGATTAAGTAAACAGAGGGAAATGATAAGACGTTCAAGGTTGGTCACTTTTCTTGAATACATCCACGAACTACTTCACTACTTCAAAGATTAACTTGGGACCTATTTTCCGTAATACATAGGAGAATGTTGACCATATTCTGATCAACCAATGAGCGGCGGAAATGCTAAGTAACTGTATCTGCAGACTGAGTTACAGATTCGACCAATTTGGGGAGATGGGGCAAACATTTAACCTTCTTTTTTTTTTTTTTTGATTGATATATCTAGCAACCATTTCACTATTTTATCAGGAAGACAGCTATTGGCATCCTAGTGCAAGGGGCTAAAAGGATGGTACTGGCTTAGTCAAATTTGACTAAATTAAAGCTGCCTGTTCTAGACATTATCTAAAGTGCAAAACCTGTTAATGCGCTTATGCATATTCAATAAATGAATCAACAATGAAAAAGTGGTAAAGAATCAATATTGAGAAGAAAGGGACCGATTTAGCATCCTCATTCCCGGAAATCTCAGCAACTTTTTATATATGTAAAAAAAAACAAATTGCGTCACATATTAAGCATATCAATGCATTGGAAACACGTGCTCTATTTCATTTCTCAAAGGTAGTAAAACATCAAATTAACAAAAACATGAAATACACTTTTCTTATAAATGAAGAATTAACCCAAATAGCCGCCCACCTACCACTTAAACTAAAAATAGCATGTGAATGTATAAATATATGCATAATTTATGTATTACAAGTGTATAATCAATGTATAATCTATGTATATGGCTAAAAAAAATTTAAAAAGTAAAGAATTAATATTGCCGGATATTTATGTAAAAATCCCTTCTTAAATCTGTCTCATCTACAAGTTACATGCTCTGCATCCATTTAAAATTGATAATTGCATGTCTTTACATATGAATATGCAAAGCAATATTAATACGATTAATTTTTTTGGCCGAATATTATTAAAAAGTTTGGCATATAATTTTCTTCCTTTGGCAATACATGTTCACATACTTCTATTAATCTCCTCTATATCTAGAACCAGCTTTTCAAAATTTTAACATCTAATTTGACTTAGCATCCCTTCTCCCTCAAAGTATGTTAAAGAATGTAGCCGTTGGTGGTTGAATGAATGTGACGAATTGCATGGAATCAAGCATATTTACAATTCCTACTTATATTGTGCCTGGCATAGACATAGAGACCTTAAGAGTCTCGCTAACTGCATACTTAAATCATATGTGTATTTTCACATCAAGATAGGGTATAAGTCCCAAAATCAAATGGAAATAAAGAAAGGAGGAAAGTGATAACTAAGAAATAAAAAGTACACCTCTGGTGAAGTAAACCTTACCTTGAAATATATGAGTATGAAATCAGAATAACTGTCACTATGTGATGAGACATCATTACAGCAAAATCTTTCCGTCGTGTTTCCCAAACAAGGAGCGCAGCAATGGAATAGACGTAGAACCCACATTGGCACATATAGATAAGTTTTATGCCAGACCTAAAATGAGAAATGAAACATAGGATGTCAAATTATATTAAAGCCTCATGTGAACCTTCTATTAAAAGATGCCTATAAAAAAAAGTTGCCTGAAAAATCATCTTTTCATTCTGACAGGTAAGTATGAAGAGCAATAAATATTGCCCACAGTTCTAATGATTCTAACAAAAATCAAGTTTGGGGGGGCATTAAGAGTTTGCATTCTCAAATACGGACACATGGATTTGCATTTCTAGTTGAAGTCCTCTTTGTTCAACTAAAATGGTGTTTGTATCCAACTAGAAATAGTTTGATGTGTTCTCGGCAACCAAAGGCCTGCTTACAGCCAAGAATGAGCGAATACAAACTAGGGATTAGAAAAGGTACTGGGTTTAATAATCAGGGGATAGAGGGGCATTCCACAGGAAATTTAATAATATTACAACCATTGAGAACAAATCCTAGCATGCAGGGTTGCTCCTTCCAGAACTTGTTTCTGTTCTTTGAGTAGAGATGACCCCTTTTGCTTGGTCTTGATAGTTGCAGCAACAAGGTCTTTTTGCCTTTTTGGCTCTTTCTTAATATATATATGTGTGTAGCCCTTTAATGCTCTTGCAAGTAGAACTATCAAGTACTAGACAAGATACATACGGGTAACAATTACGCGATATCTTTTTTGTTAGGCAGCCTACCAGCCTCGGACTCTTGACCTAGTGGCATGAAGAGGACTCTCTCAACCACTATGAACAAGAATGGCCCGTATAACTGAAAACAGAAATTGGTTAGGGCCCTGCGGGTAACAATTAAGCAATATGGCATCGACTATGAAAAGTAAGTAATTTTTTAGTGGATACTCCATCCATCGCATAATGATGATAAGACAAGTTACCAGACGAGAATCATGATCGAAATACCCTATCCACACTATATGAAGCTTCAAGAGATCATCCATTGGATAGGAACAAAGAGGGTACTAATTTTAGTGTTGTATTACCACCAAAGCGAAAATCATCAGTGCAGCACTCAATCTAGAAATTATCAAACCACCAAACATAAGAAGACCAAAAGCCTTGAGAAGAGATTTCTGACAGTACAGTGGCGACATAAGATTTTCTTATCTCTTTTTTCCCGCTTATAAAGGCAGCAAACATTTGGTATAGGAGACAAGAAGATACTGCAAAACTTAAGAAGCGCAACTCTAATGTGAGCCTCAATGGTGGGAACTTAATAAGTAAAGCATACTTCAGCTTATTTAATCCTAATATATGAACTTAGCAACAGATTTTGCCAATAACTATACTAATTTGAATTGAACATATAGCTAGCATTATGATGTTCCCTTCAAATAGGACATGGAATTATTTCTTTTCTTGCTTACTCAATCATTTAAAGTAACAACTCCAATTTGACCTTTAAACAGACAGTACATGCTGACTTCCATATGTCATATACTAGATCATAGCACGATCAGGATGTGATACTCACGATAGCTCTTGATTTGGCCAGCCCCTGAAATATTCCTGCACATCTAGGAACCATGGCTCATGATATGCAACTTTCAGGACACAAAACTCAATAGTGCCATAATAAGCAAGTTTCCACATGGATTCAGAGCATTTAACAATTTTTCCTCTTGTAGCCTCATCATTCTTCAGATGGGCGGTTCCCAGATGCAGCAACCAAATTGCTAGCCTCTGGAGACAAGGTGAAGAACAGTAAGAACATAGATATGCCAGAAAGATGGAGTAAAATAAACAACTTAACCAAAACTGCCAGGTAGCTGCCAGTGAGGAAAATTCACTTTCTATCATCTATACTCTACAACATCAAGAAAGCAGTAACTGAATCTTAGTTCCTTATTATCACTACTTTCAAGCAGTTAAACTGATTGTTTGCTAAACGAGGGTAAAAAGAAATAATGTCAGTAGCCAAACCAGGCTATAAAGTGGTATTCATCAAAACATGAGTCCATGAATCTTTACCACTATGCAAATGGATAGCAAGTTCCAAATAATATCTCAGTATTCCAGACGTAAATATTTTGGAAGGGGCTATATTGTGAAGGTGTGCCATTGAGAAAGTTAATGATGTAATCCCATATTGGTAAAGCTTAGGCTACTAAACAGGTAGCCCATACACATTACACCAGAACCCCAGGCACATGAATATTATTAAATCCAATTTAATTCAATCAATTAATAACAATCTTAATTAAGCCTAGAACTTTTCCATCAGGATGTTTTCCAAATAGCTTCGCCCAGACAGACAAATTAGATGGGATCTATAATAACGAGAGCATTGAGCAGAAAGAAACAGCACATTCCTATGCGTTTGTTCTAAGAATGTTAGTACTAATCTATATTGGTTGAAAAGTGACGTCCATTTCACCCTACTTCCTTTTACGCAATCCACTAATTACAATAATTAATGTAAAAAACTTTACTCATGCTTGCAATTAAAGATTAATAATTAAAGAATCAATAAAACAAGGATAGTACTAGAAGCATTTAATGAGGCACGTATTTTCTGAAGAAGCAATTGGAAGCTTACACGAAAAATGAATCTGTCAAGGATTAATCTGACTCCGACGAACCCAAAAGCGAAGTAAACGACATAGAAGAAATGAGAAGGGGCAGGGGCAGCATTGTTCGCCCAAATCGAGTCCATGGATAGAGGATTAGAACCTCAATTTCCAAATGAGAACCAAAACCGCACAACGTGATGAATCGACATCTAAATTCGACCAATGGTTCAAAATTCAATAAGATTTCGCCCTTCTGCCCACCGCAGTGCCAAGTCCGATGGAGAAGCAAATACGGGTCGGACTATCGCAGGGGGGGGGGGTGAGGGTGAAGAGAATCAGAATCAGAATAAAGAATATAGCAACGAAATAGAGGAACTGGGAAGTGTGAACGAAAGAAACTATGTGTGAGATTAGAAAGCAGAATAATAAGAAGGGGTGAGATATGGTGGAGATCTTGTGAATGGCGGGGTTTGTTTTTATGTACTATTTGCTGCTCTCAAACCTCAATAAACTTTTATTAGTGGTTCCCTTTTGCTATAAATAATGAAAATACCTCAATGTTTAATGATGCCCCCCACGCACCTTCTAACTTTTTCTTTCTTTTTTCCACGGTTTGATCACGCCATTAGGTGCCCGCCGTACCTTCCCAATCCTATTTTGTTTTAATTTCTTTTTCATACTTCTGTGATCAAAAAGTGTAACTTCTGGTTAAACTATTACTCCCTTCAGTCCAGAATAAGTAATTTTTTTTTTTTTTTTTGTGATCCAAAATAAGTGTTTTCACATTTTAAGGATGATTAATTATTTTTTTCCTACATTGCCTTTGGAGTATATAGTATTGGAGTATGTGTTAGGAGTATTTATATGAAGAGATAGTAAAGGTTAAAATGGTCAATTTCATTGCTAATTAATGTTAAAAGGTGAATTTCTTAATCCGTGTGAAAACAGCTAAAAATCACTTATTTTGGACCGGAGGGAGTAAATTTATATTATGATGGGTTGAATCTAGTTAGGGATAATAATTCTAGATGTTGATCTCGAGAACGCGCAGTAGATGGGAACAGACCTCGTAAATGATTGACGACAATAAATGTAAAAAAACACTTAAAGTATGAACGTTAATGGAGATATAACTAACAATAAATGGAATTTAAGTAAATAAGGAGAGTGATTCACCCAATAGTGGATGAATTCAACGAATATTTCTCCTGACAATGATGAGTGACAGAAAGGTCCAAGATTCGTATGAACAATCCTCGGATCTAGTGGAAAGGTGGGGATAATATGAGCAAGAAACTTTATCAAAAGGTAATTTTTGTATTTTTATAAGAGAGAGAATCTTCTTCTCAAAAGTGTTCTTGTCAAATGAATATTACATGCCCCTCTTCCTTTTTCTTTTTCCCTTATATATTCAATACATATCCCTTGTAAACCCTAATAGTAGAAATGTAAGATATAATTCACTAGAATATTCTCTCTAATATCTTATTTTGAAAACTAGTTGTTATTGCCCTTTACGCAGTGCATGACCTTGATCATGGTGGACACCTCTGGCCACGAATTTTGCTACCTTCTGGTCAGCGTCGACCGACTCTTTCTTTAATGTCATATTAGGACAAATACCCTTAGGGTGGACTTTTGGCCCATACAGTTAGTCTCTCCGCTTATTTAGGCCGAGCCTAGACGACCTTGATGAGCGAAATCTGTTTATCATGGTTGACAAAATTGGGCGAGCAAATTGAATAGTGGCGCTTCAGACGAGGTGGCAACATGACTTTTCGTGAGCGGCAACCTTTGGGATCGCATTGTTTCAGAATGACATCATGACATCATGCGTCATTATGATGCATTTTTACGATGCTTTGCGTCGTTTCCATGCCTCTGTTGTTTCGATACTTGTGTTGGGTAATGATTGTCTTATTTCTTGGTCTTGATGCTTGAACTCTTATAAATAAGGACCTAAGGCCATTCATGTTTGTTTTGCATACCCTTAATGTTGAATCCCTTTGTCTCCCTCTTCATTCTCCATATTGAATCCTTATCTTTTTTTTACTCCGTCATTGCGTATCCACCCCCCTAATTCCAGTGATTTCAGTTGCTTCCAACCCTTCCGTGTTTTTTTCTCAAAAATATGGTTCACGCACCCTCTGGTTCCAGCATGACGGCTAACCCTACCCCTTGGCAGTGTGTATGCCTCCTCACGGTGACAGTGTTTCTATTGCCCTTGAAGACGAGAAGTTTCCTACGTTAGAGGAAATAATCCTTCACACTGAAAAGGCTTGATCCCACTTTTCGAAGTTGCCTGAAGACGATCCTGAGGCTTTGGAGTCAGTGATGAACGAGGTCGATCTCGCTGAGCTTAGGGAAAAGTTAAAAATTCATGTTCATATCGATCTGATTCTAGCGGCGCGCAATGTGGTACAGATACACTGCCCGGGATATTGCGAGTTCTATGCATATCCGTTATGTGTCGGTTATTCCTTTCCTCTTGTCGCATTGGCGGAGGAGTTTTACCGCTACTACGGTGTTTGCGCAGCCCAACTCTCCCCTTACATCTATAAGTTTATCAGTATGTTGACGAAATATGCGGAGTTGGCTGGTCGTGGGGTCTCACTTCAATATGTGATGTATCTCTTCGCCCCTAGTTTCTATAAGGGGGCGATGTTGCACCTCTGCCACTGCGGAAGTAAAAGTCTGGTGGTGAAGATGGACGATAAGGAAAATCTCCAATTCTGGCTCATCTGCTTCTTTGTCAAGACCGAGGACGTGGTGGTCAACGCGAGCGGATTCCCTAAAGCTTGGAGTTACACCCGTAAGTATTTTTTTGCCAAGCATTTGTTTTGCCCGTTTTAGTCGTAATCTTACATTCCATCCCTTATTCGGAAGCCGAGACTTCGCCCCATTCTTTGGTCGGGGACATTTATGATTGGATCAGCTAGGTCTTGCCTCACATAGTGGGGATTCGTGAATGACCGGCCTTTATCAAGAAATTTGATCCTACGTCTTTCGTGACTGATGAGCTCGTATATATGTATTTATTTATACATATATAACTATTATCTTTTATATATACCGCTTTGACCTCATTGTTGCCTGCTCGTTGTGGTTTTGTATAGGAAGCGACAATCTTCTAATTTTTTCTCTTTCATCTTGAAGATCTAAGGTCGAGGGAACCTGTAATGTCGTTTCGTAAGAGGAAGGCACTTATGTTCCCTCTGTTGTGAGGTATTCTCGGTCATCGACTACCAGTGCAGAAGGACTCTCAACTTCCTCTTTGCATTATATAGTAGACGAGGGCGATGAGGAGGAATCGTCACTGATTAGTGATAACTTGCTTCCCCGTAAGAGGCGATCTATGGATGTCGGTGAAAGAGTTGTCCGGGAGGTGAGTTTGGCGATGGGGGATTTTGTTGTTCGATAAACGGCGACCATAGACTTGAAGATGACATTGAATTACTACCCACGATTCTTCCATCATCGGGAGCCGAGAAAGGTACATCTTTCCCTGAGGCCGTGATGGATTTTGAAGGGTCATCAGCGAAAGTCCCTAACGATTTACAGCAGGATGATCCACCAGCCTCGCTACCAGCCGAGGATCCTTCTTCTAGGGTCTACACAAAAGGAAAAAGCATAGCCAAAGAAGGTTACTAGACGGGCTCCGATATGGGTTCTGAGGAAGTGAGGATGATGGGGGAAGGACTTACCCCACTTGAGGTGAGGTTGGAGGGTACCACACAAACTATTACGATCCCCTTGGACCGGGATTTGCTTGTTGAAACTATGTGGTCCCTTCTCTTGGTCCCCTATATTCTGATGTGGAGGGTAAAACCCTTAAGAAGCTTAAGAACGCCACATTATCGAGGAGCATGGTTGACCTCGCTCTTAGGGTAATATTTTCAATCTCTCTTCATTTTTTATGTCGAGTTCAAAGTTCTGTTCTTACTCTTTTTATATATTTCGTTCAGACCGTGATTTTGGAGATCGAGAACGCCCGACGAGAAGAGGGGAATAAGGCCATTTTCCAGAAGATGGAGCAAGAATATCATGAATAGTATGATAAGCACCGCGAGATCTACAAGTGGTTCGGTGGAAGCGACAATTTCCAGGTTCTCCGAGCCGAACTGAAGGAGAAGGATGATAAGTTGGTGAGGGTCATCGGAAAATACAGCATTCTCGAGGGGGTGTTGAGGGACAAAGAAGAAGAACTTGAGGTGAGCAAGGGGGTTGAGGCCCAATACGCCGATCTTCAAGCCCAGGTGGTCTCGTTGCGCGCCGAGCTTGAGGAATATCAACTCAAAGTGGACTCTCTGAATGACGAGGTCGATGAGAAGGCGACATGTTTAGAGATCGTGATCCGGATTCTTCATTCTGAGCGGGAGAATGCTCTGAAGACAGCCAAACTCAGGGAGGAGCGGCTTGATGAGTGGATATGGGAGCTGGAAAAAGAGGCTTCAGGCCTTAGTGATTGAGTTGGTGCTCTCGAGGTCGAGAAGGCACAGTTGTTGACTCAGCCGCCCTCTTCCCGTACTTCTACTTTTCCTGATGTTCCGCGGGATTTGAACGAGGAATGGATTCACGCCAAGGCCCATTTGGATATATTCAGGGATTTGATGTTCTTCAAGGACGCGTCGCGTCTGATTTGGGCCTAAGAAGTTCGCCAAAGGGCCACCATATGTCCTTTTGTACAGGTCGTTGTGAATGATGTTGTATTTGGCCGCTTGAATTCGTAGCTTATTGGCCTCTTTTTTTATCATTGGGGAGTACGTCGTCCTACAAATATGTAATAATACGATTACGCCAGTCCCAATTCAAGTTTATGGTTCTTACCTCGATTTGGTCTATCGATGAATTGAGGAGGTAGACCACATTTTGGTCTCCGGTTGTAATGTTTTTGGTGGTTGCTGCTAATTTGGCTAGGTCATTCGCCTCGATGTTCTATGCTCGGGGAATCTAGTCAAGCTAACATTCTTCGAACTCGTATAGTAGTTTGCAGATTTTGTTCTGGTATTTTTGTAACCTCTGTTCCTTGATTTGGAAAGTCCATGTGACTTGGCTGACCATGAGCTGATAATTGTAGCGAAACCTTAGTCGTTTCGCCCCGTATTTGAGTGCTAATCTCAGTTCTGCAATTACGGCCTCATCGTTAGTCATGTTCTGGCACCTTATGGACTGGCGAATCAGTTCTCCTGTTGGGACTTTGAGTACGAGTCGCAACCTAAATCCTGACGCATTAGACGCGCCATCGATGTACAGGACCTAGAGGTCTCGTGTTTGGGAAGAAGCGTGGACGACTTCTTTTTTGGACTTCGAGCATTATTTGTGCACTGAAGTTGGCGAGAACCTATGACTTTATCGTTGTTCGTGGCCGATATGTATTATCGTGCTCGCTTAGTTCGATGGCCCATTTGGTCAATTTGCCCGATCGTTCGCGTTTATGTAAAATGCTTCTTAAGGGGAAAGTTGTGACGATCAAGATGGGGTGGCACTGGAAGTATGATCTAAGCTTTCGTGAATCTACGCAAAGGCAGGGCCAGTTTTTCAAGATGAGGGTATCTTGTCTCGGCATTGACTCATGTTTTACTAATGTAATAGATGGGAGACTACGTACCTTTATTTTCTTGGACCAGGACTGCGCTCACAGCTACTTCGGACACTGCAAGGTAGACGAGGAGGGGTTGTACCGGTTCTTATTTTGAGAGCAACGGTGGCGAGTACAAGTACGACTTTAACTCCTTTATGCAATTGAGGGTCCATTGGAGACCGTTCTCCTTTTTTTTTGTACACCAAAGAACTTATGGTACCTATCGGAGGACCGCGAGATGAACCTCAAGAGGTTGGCGATACGGCTAGTCAACCTCTGGACCTGCTTCTTGGTGGTCAAGTGCTCTGGTATCCCTTAAATGGCCTTGATTTGGTCGGGATTGACCTCGATACCTCACCGCGACACTAGGAAACCCTAGAATTTCCTTGAGGCCATGCCAAATGCGCATTTTTCGGGGTTTAGTTTCATGTCGTATTTCCTGAGTATGACAAAGGCTTCTCTTAAGTGGTCTATGTGATCTTCTTTCCTTTCGGATCTGACCAGCATATCGTCTATGTATACTTCCATTGTTTTTCCGGGTTGTTCTTTGAACATCTTTTTCACCAACCTTTGGTAAGTTGCCCCCGCATTTTTCAATCCGAAAGGCATGACCCTGTAGCAGTACGTCCTCTTGTGGGTGATGAAGGTGGTCTCTTCCTGGTCCTCTTCCTCCATAAGGATCTTGTTGTAGCCCGAGTAGCATAAAAGAAACTTAGTAACTCGTGTCTGATTGTCGCGTCGATGAGTTGGTCAATATGCGGTAATGGAATCGAATCCTTGGGGCAAGCTTTGTTCAGATCGAGGGGGTACTTCGACTCTCTGACATAGCCATTCTCCAATAATTTTTCCACTTCTTTGTGCATTGCGTCATTGATTGCGGAGTTGAACTTAAGTCGAACCTACCTCACCGAGGGGTAGAGTGGATCGATGTTTAATTTGTGCGTGGCGATTTCCTTTGGGATACCTGGCATATCTGCATGGCTAAAAGAAAACAAGTACGCGTTATCAGTTAAACTTTTACGAAACTTACTTGGTTCCTGAAGTTTTCAGCCGATGTAAGTTTTCTTATTGTGGTCGTGCTGCCCAATTGAACTGGGTCGAGGTCCTCTATGGTCGATCCTGCAGCCTCGACTATATCGGGGTCTCTGATGACATCATCACCGTCATCGCATACTGACCTCGACCCTGCTGATTGCTATTCCTCGTTTTCTTTATCCTTTGTTTGTTGGGTGGTCGTGCATTCGAGAGCGATGCGGTAACATACTTGGGATGTCCGTTGCTCCCCTTGTATAATGAATATGCCCTATGGAGTTGGTAATTTGATGACTTGATACAAGCTGAAGTGTATAACTCTCATGGTGTGTATCCATGGTCGCCCTATTATAGCATTGTATGTCGTGTCCTGGTCCATGATGTGGAATGTGGTTTCCAGAGTGACGCTATTCGCCAGGACGGAGAGTGTGATCTCGCCAGATGTTCGCTCAACTGTATTGTTAAAGCATGTTAGTGTGATGCAACGTGCTACTATATTGTCCTCGAGTTTCATTTGTGCAAGTAATCGAGGATGGATAATATACATGTTGTTGATACCCAAATTTTTCTCAAATTATTTTTAAATTTGTATATATACCTTCGAAATCACTTTTTATAATAATTGGTATTTCTCCATAATTTTCTCATATTTTTATAAATTTATTTATAATTTATCCAGTATTTTTTATTTATAATAATTAATTATAAATTACATTACAAACGATTTCAAAGACATCTCTTGACTTAATACATTATTTTTGGCCTTGTTAAGATCAAATTATTTCACAATTGGTCAAATTGACACATTTTGGCTATAATTGCAATAATTTTGCAATTATAGCCTAACCATATATTTTATGCTATTTCTATCCAATAATTGGTCATTTATATTTTTAAATACTGATTAACTATTTTTATTTTATTTCTTAATCATCAATTTCATTCTTCTGATTATTAGTTATTTTAACTAATTTTAATTAAGCATTTAACATTTTAACTGAGTATTTAACAGCTAGCCGCATTTTATTTAAATTCTAGACCCAATTAAACCCAAACCCACCTGATTAAAACACCCCGGCCCAGACCTAAAATTCTACCGGCCCAACCCCAAACCAATCTGAGTCGTTGATCAAATTAGATCAACGGTCCAATTTTTTATTACCTTAATTAACCTAAACTAACCCCCTGACCCCTCTCATTTTCATCGGTCCCTCATCTCTCTAACTCTCTCTCTCTCTCTATCTCTCTCTCTTTTTCTCTCTCTCTCTCTCTCTAGTCTCTTCTAGAGACTTCCAGTCTCTTCTTCTCCGATGAAGATGGCTCGTCTTCTCCGGCTACCTCTCTTGCTGGAAACCATGGGTCCTCACTCCTCTTAGCTTCATGGCTCCCTCCTACACCGGGTATCACTGTCCGGAGGTCCTTAGGATATCCTGAAGCGGTTCACCTCACCCCATGACTATTCATGCCTTCTCGGGCCACCCTTGGCCCGTCCGAGTAAGATCTTCCCATCTCCGGTCAAAACCTATGGTTTCTGAGCCGATTTTCTCTCTTTTGGGGTTATCTCACTAACACCCTAACTGTTGGCTCTCGATTTCTTAGATCTATGACAGATCTGTATGTATTCTGAGTTATTCTTACTATTTTCCTTAAACATTCCGAGTTTTCTTTAAAAATGACTCTTAATCTTCAAGCTAGGGTTTCTTAACACCTTTCTGAAAAAAAGAATAATTTTCTTTTTGATTTTAAGTATTATTCTATAATTTCTACTATGTTTGCACGATTTATTTGCGTTTTTCCTTCATCTGACTTACTATGTCGGAAACCCTAAGTGGCTTTGCCTTAATCTTAGGATTCTGAGTCCGTTTTGATGATTTTGTTCGTTTAATCTGTATGTCTACATGTTTCCCACGAATGTTCTGAGCTTTTCTGTGACTTTATCATATTTTGTTCATTAGGGTTTCTGATCTTTGTGTCCTCTACTTGTATCATGTTTACTATGTTATTTCCTTTAATCATTTTACTATGTTCTAACTTAAATCCCTGATTTATGTGATTCCCTTACCCTACTTTGCCTATTCTTGCTTATGCTATTTTTGCTCCGTTTAGTTGCAATACTTTCCTTTGGGTAATATTGCCTTCTAGCGGAATCTCTGATTCCCTGTGATTGGTATCCTCTATTCTCGACTGATTTCAATCTTTAAAATATTCTCTTGCCTTATTTTTGGTTAATTATGTTGTCAATTGATTCTCAACATTTGTTTTCTTAAATAGGACTCTATGAACCTAGCCTAATTACCAGCTTTATACTTACACTATTTTGAAGTATTTCTTTATTTGTTATGTTCCAATCATATGTTGATTTGCTTCCTTATTGGTTACATGTTCTTACCGTTTGAAAGTTAACCCTTTAATTAGAGGAAGTACTTAAACTGATTGATTCTGATTGCTTTAATTGTTGCCTGACTTTGATCTGCACCTTATTTACTACTATTTTAAAAGCTATATATACCCTGGCCTCTTGTTTTTTTTTAAAAAAAAAGACGGACTAATCTGTTCAAATCTCTCTCTATCTCTCACAATAAAAAGAAACTCTCTGCTCTCTCTCTCTTTTCGGTGCTAGTTACTGCTATTCTAAGTTAGCCGGCTGCAAGCCAAAGCTAACTATTGTGCATCTCCTACTTCCTGTTTGTGTTACTGCTTTCTTCACTTCACTGGTTTGTTCTAATTCAGATTTCAGTTCTCAAACCAACATGTTTCTATTGTTGTTGCAATTTTACTGTGTTTCTAATTTTCTTTTACTTATCATTCTGTTGTTCAACATGTAACTAGGATCCTGAACTCCCCTCTGCCTGCTAAGTTTATGCTTTACTTGTCTATGACTAGCATGTTTCTGTATACTTAGCACCTGCTTCTTATGTGAATCGCCATGCCTATGACTGGTACATTAGTTTAATCATGGTCTTAGTTGTTTTGGTTTTAATATAACCTAGTACTTTACTGTACCCCTGATCCTCTGAACCCTTAGGAGCTTCTTATTGCATGCCTATATGTGTGTTTGCCTGCTACATGTTTTCCCTCACATGCTCTGTGTTTGTCCCTCAAATCCCATTACCCCTGCTTTTGATTGTTGGACTATCCTTGGTCCTTTGTGTGATGTTGAACTTCTACTCCAATCAAGTTTTCCTCTTCAAAACTGCTTTTCTTACTTACCCTCTTCAAAACTGTTTTTCTTACTTAACCTTTCTCAAAATTGTTTTCTTACTTAAACCTTTTAAAAATAAAAATCACTCTCACATATACTCTTAGAAGTCTAGGTTTTGCCCCTTATGTGTGAGCATTGCCTTGGGAACCCTTGAGCTCCCTCTGAACTTTGACACACAGAGGCTGGCCATTCCACACTGCACTTACTCTATTTTGGCTATGAAATCTGGGTGTGAGCACTGCCCGGGAGCCCTTGAGGTCCTTAGGGAACTATGACACACCCGGATTATGAGAAGGTTGTGAAATAATACCTGGCATTGAGGACCTGGAGACTTGAGCCTATTTTGTAGGCTCCCTATAGTTAACTTCTTATTTTTCTTCTATTCCAGTTGTGTAATTCATATTCAATGGTCTGTAATAATTAATTGTAAACAACTCTGGGATCGGATAGTGAAAACGGATGGGGGATATGCATGCTGTAATATAATTAAGGGTAGAGACCATGTTTCTAGGTTTATTTTCTCTATGCGCAATAGCAACCATGTTTAGGTACATCATGCCATGCATTATACATCATGCTACTTAGGATTTATGTGTATTCAACATTTTCACGCTTAGAAATCCTGCCTATAGGATAAATAATTACAATAAAATATGTTGTTATTACGTGATTCTGCCCATGTTCTGAAACTTCACTAGAAGTACTGTCCTGGGATAAATAAACTGCAATCATATCTCATCATGCTATACACGTAGAGATCGTGTTATAGGTAAACAACCATTAAAAATCTGTCACCTATGCTATTCCTGAAACTGTGCATAATGCTATGATTCTATGTGCATTTAGAAATCCTTTTTAAGTTATTATTCAATGCTGCAGTAGATGTCATGCTATAAGATCGTATCTATTTAACTGCACTTATTCTAAATACATATATCAGACCAGTCCCCTATTCTAAGCAACTAGTAATTAGTCCTTGTACATCTTCAACACCTAGAATTGCATGTTATTAGCTATAAACAATCTAGAATCTGAATAACTGTTGCATGTTATCCTACACCTAGGCAAGTATTAGGTAATTAACTTAGAAATAAATAAAAATCAGAACTATCTTTGTGATCATGTTTAACTGTCAGCATGCTTAAAACCAGTAGGCAAGCCTGATTAAGACTTCCTCTCTAAGTGATGCAATAAATCAGTCTTTGTGTTATCACCTAGATACCATGCTTTAGGATTCTGAATTAATATGGACCTTAGTTGTGTATGAGGCATGCTTCTTATGTGTTCTGTGTGTGGAGGAATAACTTGAGCCTTTATCGGCTTTATATGCTTTCCTTATCTGCAGTCCTACTTGTTTTGTTATCTGCCACCCTAGAATTTTACCTTTAAAACCTGAGGGGCTGCCTAGAACCTCCCTTTAAGATAAGAGTCCTAATTTCCTACGGGACAGATAGGCAGGGACGGGTAACAACATGCAATAGAGGTCGAGATCAACTCGTTTTTAATAACCTTACGGGGTGGGAAGGATAGAATATGGATATGATGACCGGTGCGCTAATACCACGTGTAACCCCTCTTCGAGGAGTGATTACCGAGTATTGCATTGATGTGATCCATATTATTATAAACCTAGGACATCTTTTATATGCTTAGCTCGTAATCCTTTTCAAAAGCTAATCTTCTTTACCTTTTTTTTAAAACATCTGCATGCTTAAGACTTAAATCCCCTCTTATTTGAGCCTTTACCTGTTATTTGCTAATTGTACAAATTCACGAAACTGTTTGGCCGGGAACCACACTTGTGGATCCTGAGGGGTGCCTAACACATTCCCCTTGGGATAATTTCAAGCCCTTACCCAATCTCTGGTTAGTAATTTAGTTGTAATCAAACCTCTTAGGTGCCCTAACACACCGTTAAAATCGTTAGGTGGCGACTCTTCAAAATATGCAAACCTCTTTCCCAAAAGGAATGAGTTGTCCCAACCAATGTCATAAACCCAATCTCCGCGAGAAAAAAGGGGGCGCGACACATGTCGCTCCCATCATCTACCATAATCCGTCTTACATCAATTTCTAAAATTTGTAAAGTAATAATGAGAGCATAATAGTGATGGAAAGTCAAACCATTAGTATCTGACTTATCGAAGATGGTAATTTCTTCGAGTTCATCATACCGTTCATGGGTGATCGACCGTTTGAGCTTGTGGTTTGTGGTGAACTTCACATTGTTGATGGAAGATTGTCCTTGCCACCGATGATCATGTGGATGGTGCGGGCTAGCGAGGGCGGTTTTGGTGGCCCTTGATGTTTTGGCGGCCCTTGATGTTGTTCATGTCCTCTGGCAAAGCTAGTCCTTCCCCGATCGCTCAGCAACTCTTTGAGGTTTCCTTATCGTAGCATGTTTACGACCTCCTATCTTAGGGCAATGCGATCTTCGATTTTGTATCCTTGCTCTTGATGAAACTCACAGAGGCCGTCTGATTTTCTGGTATTCGGGTCTGATCTCATCTTTTGCGGCCACTTCACTTTTGGTCTGAGCTTATCCAAGGCGTAGACAATCTCTGTAGGTGACACGCATAAATTATGAGCTGATAGTAAAAGGGGCATACCTCTCTCATTCCAGTGACTCCCTGTTCTTGATCGGGACAGGCCTTCTTCAAGACAAGATGAGGGCGCGTTGGTAGTTCTGACATATGGGAGATTTCGTTCCCGGTTTGGCCGTGAGGCCACGAGATCTCTTCTGATATCACTTCTTTGATCTATTCTGTACTTTGCTTGTAACGAGGTCAGTTGATAGGTCAGCCCATTGAGGTCGTCCTCGTCTGCTCATACTTCAGAATAATATGCATTATAGGGCTGGGCATATATCTAGTAAAACCGGTAACCCGAACTGTTAATAATTTATTGGGTTATCGGTATCGGGTTATTGGTTTAACGGTTCGATAACTATTTAGAATTTTTTCACTATCGGGTTATCGGTTCGGGCCTCGGTTTGCCAATTTTGTTAATGGGTTAATCGATAACCCAATAATATATATATATATATATATATGTGTGTGTGTGTGTGTGTGTGTGTGTGTGTGTGTGTGTGTGTGTGTGTGTGTGTGTGTGTGTGTGTATATGTATGTATGTATGTTAGGGCTTCAGTTCATTCTCTCCTATTCTTTCTCGGCCGCACTCTTCAGTTGCTTCATCTTCATTCTTCATAGACCTTACTGGTTACTCCTAGCGTAAGTCTTTAGTCTTATACATTAGGCTTTTAATTTCTATAACAAAATTCATCTTCATATAGGGATTGATCTATGGTTTCTTTTTTCATGTTAGGTATTTGACAAACAATATCCAGTTTATCTTGGACTATTTGAGGGCTTCAACGCTTGTGGAAGTGCAGGTATTGTGGGAAATAAAATTTCTAAATCAACTATTATTGTTATCGCATAGGAGGAGGCAGCTAATGCCTTGGAACATTTTGTGGGAATTGTTGCAGTTTGATAAGTATTTATCCACTGATTTTTTGGTGAAGCCTATAAGGATTGAGTAGTTGTTGTCTCGTTAACTTGAATTTGAATTGTTAGTAATATATGTTTGGACTTGTTAATTTTAAGGTGAAATTGCTACTACTTTGTATAATTATTAATGTATTTAGAAAACTGTTGTTGAAGAATTAGTACCATTTCAGTTATGGCCACTGGACAGAACACAAAAATGGGTGTATACTATATGTGAATTCTTCTCTTTTTTGCTTAACTCCAGTGAATTGCCTTTTTTTTTTCTTAACTCTATGTTGAGTTATCTTATCGGGTAAATCGGTAACCGAACCAATAATGATCAATAACCGATTAACCGATACCCGATAACCGATATTTTATCGGTTCGATTATCGATTTATCAAATTTGTAAACCGATATGTTAAACAAATAATATCCATAAATGAACCGAACTGACTGATGCCCACCCCTAATGCATTATGTATTTCGTCCCAAGTCACTTGGGGATACTTCATATAATTTTCTTATCGCTCTTGAACCATTTATGCTCAGCTCGTTTTGAAAAGCAGTTGCCGCCATTCCTTCCAATACATTGGTCAAGGTTATTCTTACTGGATTAAAACGGGCGAGGAAGTCCCTCAGAGCTTCTCCCAGGGACTATTTGATAGCAAAGATGTCATTCACTCTTTCCTCGGACGTTTTGGCCCTGACGTGGGCCGTCAAGAACTTATCAGCCATTTCCTCAAAGGTTTCGATGGAACATGAAGGCAGTTGCGAGTACCAGGTTAATGCACCTCCCGTGAGGGTTTCACCGAATTTCTTTAGCAGAATGAGGGTACTTGTTCCTTGCCGAGGTCATTGCCTTTCACGGCGGTGACGTAATGGGTCACATGATCCTCGGGGTCGGTTGTGCCATCGTATATTTTCAGATAACGCGACATTTTAAAGGTCTTTGGTATGGCATGTGGGGCAGTGCTATCGCTGTACGACTACTTGACAAACCGACTGGCATCGCTCTTCGGGAATAACTTAGGAGCACTTGGTATTTTATCGACCCTTTCTTGGTGTTCTATCATTTGGTTCCGAAGTGCCTTGTTTTCATTTTCCATTTCCTCCATCCTTTTTAGAACGGTTGTGAGAGCTTTGTCGCCTGCATTGTTAACAACATTGTGATTAATACATGTCGTCGTGGGCGGAGAAGGAGGTTAATCATGTTGCTCGTCCATTGGTGGTGTAGCACAGACTGCGTTCCGAATGAGCTTATGGAGGAAGCTAGTTAGTGTATCAGTTAGCCAGATCTCAAGGAGCTTCTTTATCCCTGGTGTTCTCTCCTCTCCCACGAATGTACTTGCCAAGGGATTCTATAATGTTGCAGAGCGGAGGGGGTGATCCACCTCGCCTAGGAGAGGCATTGGGCATTGTGTCCTCATCCACTGCTTCAGAGCTTTCGTGGATGATGTTCATGAGGTTTCTTGGGAGGTCACTCATTATTCTCGTTCTTTCTTCTATGTTACCTGCCATATTAGATCTATGCATGCAGGGAGAAAAAGGTTCTTCTTTTTTCCCTTTTTTTTTTACTTCAGCAACAAGCATGGGTTGTATATCTAGAAGAGACTAAAAGACGTAACTAAAAAATCCCTACAGATGGCGCCAAATTGTTTGACCAAAAAGTGTAACTTCTGGTTAAACTATTAAATTTATGTAATAATGAGTTAAATCTAGTTAAGGATAATAACTCTAGATGATAATCTCGAAAACGCGCAGTAGATGGGGACATGCCCCGTAAATGATTGACGACAATAAATGTAAAAACACTTAAAGTATGAACATTAATGGAGATATAACTAATAATAAATAGCAATAAATGACATTTAAGTAAATAAGGAAAGTGATTCATCCAATAATGGATGAATTTGACGAATATTTCTCTCGACAATGATGAGTGACAGAAAGGTTCAAGATTCGTAAGAACAATCCTCGGATCTGGTGGAAAGGTGAGGGATAATATGAGCGAGGATCTTTATCAAAAGGTAATCTTTGCATTTTTATAAGAGAGAGAATGTTCTTCTTAAAAGTGTTCTTATCAAATGAATATAGCACGCCCCTCTTCCTTTTTCTCTTATATATTCAATACATATCCCTAGTAAATCCTAATAGTACAAATATAAAGAATATTCAGTAGAATATTCTCTCTAATATCTTATTCTGAAAACTAGCCGTTATTGCCCTTTACGCATTTCTTGACCTAGATCATGATGAACGCCTCCGGCCACGAATTTTGCTACCTTTTGGTCGGCCTCGACCACTCTTTCCTTAATACCATATTAGGTCAAATATCCTGGGGGCAGATTTTGGCCTATACAATACCTAACATGAAAATAAAAATATCTCAAATTTGAACTTGAAATATTATTGTTTCAACTGATTTTCTTGACTAGTTGATTAAACTATTTATCGATTTACATAATTTCAGTCGATTGAAATTTGAGATATATACATGCCGAAACTGAAGCTCTAGTTGTTTTGATTTATTTGCAAAAGCATATCAAAGAAATAGAATATAGCACACAACATGAGGAATTAAAATAGTAAACACACACAAAAAAAAAAAAAAAAAATAACGAGTAAATTATGGACTTCTACCAACCTGGTGTATTGATTACTTGGTGGGTGACAAACATTTGCTTTGAAGCTTTACTGAAATATTGCATGCTGATACAAGTGTTAATTAAGTGCAATATATGCTCTTCTGAGAACCCCCCAAAGTTATTATTATTATTAATATTATTTTTTATTTTATTTTATTTTACCTTGCAACATGATATTAGGTGTTAGAGCAGAAATACATAATACCAAACTGGTATTAGCAGATCGGATCAAGAGAACTCAGTTCTTTTTAGTTTGTACATATTTACTATTGGATTGAGATTGAAATTTGTCCAACATTTATTCAATCTTGATTTGGTTAATAAGTGAAATGGCAAAAGTAAATTGTTGTATAACACGTGTTATTTTTGAAAAGTAAATTAATTAAATAGAAAGCGATAATGATTTACATTTAAAGGCATCTAACACAAGAAAAGAAGATATATCACAAAGTAGTACTAGTATACTTCCTCCGGTCTGCTCAAGTGATTTTTTTCATACATACGAGTTAAAAAATATTAATTAAATTAAATTATGATCGAGCTTGTTTGAACATTAGATCGTATTATTTTAATAAGTTTCAATTGTCACTTATTTGTCAATATATACGATATACCTAATAAAGTTTTTATTAAATTAAAAGGACTTATATAGCCCTCGAATAACTTATTTGTTCTCTATTTTTTAATTATATTTGTCAATATTTAGTATTCTTACATTGTTAATAGAATTTTTTATTAGCATGTTACTTTGTTTAAAATTTGTCGTATATTTTATTACTCTTGATTTTTTTTTTTAAAGTTTATTCTATTGTTCTTAATAATATTGTCTAAATTATCGAGAATAAAATCTCTATTAAATTGAAGTGACTTACATAATCATCGAATAACTTTTTTATTTTGTATATTTTTTTTTATTATACCATCCAATTTATAGTATTATTACATTATTAATAGAAATTTTTATTAGCATATTACTTTGTTTAATATTTTTGCCTGCTACTTTCTTTTTGTAATAGAATAGAAGATACATATATTTTATTACTCTTGAAATAGTTTTTATTTTAAATTTTATTCTATTGTTCTCAATAATATTACCTAAATTTTAATAAATAAATACACTTTTTATTTATAAAAAAAGAAAGAAAATGATTTAAACAAAATAAGCAAAGAAATTAACTAACCTAAACCAAACACTCACCCATGTTTGAGTAGTTAATTTCTTTATGTCTTTTTTTTTTTTTTTAAAAATATTTTTTGAATCTCTAAATTTGTAGGAGGTTTGTCCTAAATATGACACTTGTTGAATTTTTGTTGCACTTGGCATCGTCACATTGATTTTGATTCTCCTATTTTATATAGATAGATAGATTTCGATATGGATATAAACTATTATAATAGGAAGAAACTACTCCCGAATTTGAATTGACTTTTTTATTTTTTATTTAAAATAATCTTAAAATTCCAACTTGAAACAACTTCCTAATTTAAACTAATTAACAATGAAATTGATCATATTAACCTTAATTTGTTCATTGGGAATATAACAAACTATTCCTAGGTTCTTCACTCCAAGAGCAACTTTGGAAAAAAAAGTTAATTCCTTTTTGATATTTAAAAAAATCAAATACTAGGAACCACAAAAAAAGGTCAATTAAAGTGGACATGAGGAAATATAGTATATAAAAATACTGGGAGAGAGCGGAGTTATTTGGTTCTTGAACTAATCACGGGGCAATTATAATACAAAGATTATTCATGTAGGAGTAGTAAATAAGAATATAGGTATTATGATGTAGTAGATTATAAATGTAATGCGAGAATTTTCACTTTAAGATATTTTTATTTTTAAGTATTACGTATATGTCGCTCCGGTAAACATGGAGTCATACATAAGTAATAAATTAATCAAAGATGTCTTAGATTAACGAACTAATGCATTCATAGTTATACAAAAGTAATGTGTCATCAATCAAATCAAGGATGGTATGATTTTTTTTGCCAAATTTTATGTTTGATTTGTTTTGCTAAAACCAACCAAAGAACCTGACCAAGAACTGAAGAAGCAATCATAGACAGAGTGAAAAGGAAAATTACGAAAAAAGGTAAAAAGGAAAAAGAGAGAAGAAAAAATAATTGTACATTGCATAACGTTTATGCGCTTGTAATCCCTTCGGAAAAAGCTTATATACTTGCTATAAGTTTGCATTCCTCTAAAAGTTTCTAAAAAGTTGCCCGTAACTCGTACGCTTCTATAGGAATTAGGTCAACAATGAGATCGACCTGTACTCTCCTTTTCTTTGATTCTGCACTTTCAGTGTAGGATATACGTGGATGAATGTTGATAACCTGTTTAAAAGTGGAGTCTGGATGATCAATCGATAGGATTTGCTTCATCGTTGACAGGTTTTCCCTGACTTGTATTCTTTCACACATTTCGATCTTCATCAATGCCGATTTTTATGTTTAATCTTAACAATACATAACATTTCATGAAAATTTGAAATTTGTTTCACGTTTCATTGAATGTTAGCTTGAAATCGAGCAATAAGGATGTTTATGTATTTTCTTCCCACATGCATGCTGATATTTATGTTGGGCTTTTGGTTCATGTATGATTGATGATGAGGCTTAATTGTTTAGTAATTTGTGTAGTTTTGTTAGTAACCCGTGAAACTATGATTATGTTGCTCGAATTCTTCAAAAATGCCGTCTGGGTGTCTGTCTGATCCTCCAAAAGTTATACATTTTTGGAGTATCCCAAGTAGGTTATTCAAATGAGGAGTAATCAGTCAAGGAACTTCTGGAAATTATAAGATAAATGGAAAGGAATATAGAAGAAAATAAAGGAAATGATGAAGTAATGACCCTCATTGTTAATGTCATGTCCTGCTTGGGTAAGTACATGTACTATATACTACTCCCTCCGTTTCAATTTATGTGAACTTATTTCTCTTTTAGTCCGTGCCAAAAAGAATAACCTCTTTCCTTATTTGGAAAAAATTTAACTTTATGCAATGGTTTATAGCCACACAAAATATATGTGGCTTCTTTTACACGACAAGTTTAAAAGTCTTCTCTCTTTTCTTAAACTCCGTGCCCAGTCAAATGAGTTCACATAAATTGAAACGGAGGGAGTACTTGATAAGAATATGAAGTATGATGATATGTCCTTTAGAAGAACTTTTATGGGAATGATGAGTAATCTGTGA
Organism: Nicotiana paniculata; assembly: GCA_005239505.1. Classification (NCBI taxonomy): domain Eukaryota; kingdom Viridiplantae; phylum Streptophyta; class Magnoliopsida; order Solanales; family Solanaceae; genus Nicotiana; species Nicotiana paniculata. The sequence continues at coordinate 20,594 of ML323551.1, read as the reverse complement.
GATTGTGTAAATTGTTACCTTGTTTTGTTTATCATGTACCATCCTTTATTAAGTGATGCCTTTGCCATGGAGGTCCAAACATTGTTGAGGGGAATCTTCTAGAATCGTCTCAATTGACAAGGGTCCCTCTTAAGTCTGGCCATACCCCTGTTTTCATGTATTATATTCTACAACATTTACTCCTGCACTAATTGTTGAATCTGCTGCGCGTTCTTGCAAGCCACTGAGTCTTCTTAACCTAGAGCGCCAGAAAATGATAAGTGAGGTATGATGAATTAACAGAGTTGTAGTTAAGCCTGTTTGAGTGAATAATAAATGTTTGAATTAGATATAATCCAAGTTTTTCCTGTCTTCTTGGGAAGTGGCAATCTCTTTTGTTGAGATAGGGGTTGGAGGAGGGGTTAATTTAGGAGATCTAAGATGATAATTGAGCCTTTAACTTGGAACCTACCTTTGTGTGCTTCTTCATTGAATTTGTTTGATGCTAAAATAGATATGTTAAATTGGATGAGAACGGGTAGCTATTTTTCAGTTGTCGCGCAGATACTAATGGGAGATTTATACTAGTAACGTCAGGAACTTTCTGAGTTCTATTTATCTGTATCTTTTAGGAGGAACCTGTTGTTGGATACCCTTGACTTTCTGGTTTCATATGAATTCCGTACTATTGTGGGAGAGCCTTAACTTGAATATTATTCACTTTCTACTTCTCGGAATCAGTAGTAGTGCAATGGGTTGGATATATTTCCTTCACAGAGGATCTTAATAATCAAGCATCTATAGCTTTTGGGAAAACAACTTGAACAAGTGCCTTTCTCATTCTGGGTGCTTAACTCAGATTGCTCAATAAGCCAGCCATATTTACTACACTGCAAAATTTCAATCTCTGTACATGGTCAACATATGCAGCATCTAAAGCACTAGGCCATTAATCCTAACATGTATGACTACTTGTTATGAGGTTGCTGTATTAGTTACTTCCCTGAATGAACATTCAGAATCGATGATCAATGGTTGCAAATGTTTAACGTTTTTGGTGAGTCAAGCTACTGAAAGCTCATGCTTGGTCAGTTCCTTAGTTTCTCGATTTTTACCTTTGGTGCTTGAAGCCTCAACCTTCTACTAGAATCTTTGAAGCATAGAGCCTGCAATCGCTGTAGCTAGCATGTACCCATGATGAGATTATACAAATTATGGTTTGCTTTCTTTTTGTGAATTTTCGAGCAGTTTATAGGAGATTTTCTAGTGATAGTCGTTTGTTAGAGATAGTGAGCATCATCCTAATGAAATGACTGCCTAGTTGATATGGAAAACCATGACTTGGCTGATCAATCTACTTTTAGCCGTTCAAGGGCCCTATTTTCTTGAATAAACATATCCCTGTTTAATTTCTGGAGCAAGACGTCTGTGCTTTACTTGTTGCTAGAAAGTTCTTAAACTTTATGCTGCAAACTGTGTAATTGCAGTAGTAGTTTGTCACCAATTGATGGAGTTCTGAGCGAGTTTTTCATGAAGTCTCTTGTGGATGGCTTTTGGGTTTGCAAAAACATTCTGATGCTAATGCAAAATAAAATATTGGAGATACAAGGACATATTTAGTCTATTGAAAACTAAGTTGTTCGTACTCGGGTGCGGATCTAGAGGTTCGTGATCTAAATTTTAGGATTCGGGGGTATGGATCCAGGTACAGATACGGGTTCAGGAATCCGACTAAAACTAATTCAAATATCTCAAAATAGATTTATAAAAATATGTCTAATTTATGATTCCACAAGAGCTTTTGTTTTTATGTTAGAAATTCTATCTGTCTCGAACTCTCAAAGTACCCAAAATCGATTGACCAAACCTAGTACGGATCTCACACCCACACTCATGTCATGTCGACACGGGTGTGGCATCGAAAGTGAAGAGTTTGAGCAACATAGATTGAAAACTGTTGTTTTGGGTACGCTGATAACAATTGTATCACAAAGCTGTAACCTAAATAGTGGTTTTTGAATTGCATACTAAGATATCCCTCCAAATAAAAATTTCAATCCTAATGTTTGTTCATAGAAGCCTGATCTATAGTAAGCAAATGCTATTTAAGAATATGTATGAACTCAAGTGCATGATCTGTTAGATGAATCTGTAAAACTCAAATCTTCCAATACAGGAAAATGTAGTGTCCTCCTCCTGCGAATCATTTTGATGGAAACTGTTGCCATTAATTCTTATCTCCCCTTCGCAAAAATGTAAATTATATTCGACTTGGGAAAACAATGTCCTAATCACTAGATGTGAGGGACCACAAAGCCATGATATCCAAAAGTATTAGTGATTCGCTTTGTTTACGTTATTAAGATTTTATTTGTGTTTATGTTGGCGATTTTCATGTGAATTAGGTGGGTTCTCATTTCTTATATGTTGCCGCACCAACCCAATGACACATCAACCTTGCCCCTTGTGTTTCTTCGATCAGAAAGCTAGTGATCTCTTATTAGTTGTTTTGCCCTCGCATGATTAAGACTTTGATCTTTCTCATTTAGTAATGAGCGGCAGAGCACCATTTGAAGTTGTGAAGGTCATGCTGTGTCGATATATGTGCCTTCACCCTGGTTTCAGAAAGCATAGAGATTAAGAAATAACGTCCAACCTTATGGTTGCAATTTTGCTACCTCCACACAAGCCCCCACCCACCTGCAACCCAACCTCATCCACGGGGAAGGGCACAATCTTGGTCAGCTTTCTGAGTTTTATCTCGGCTACAACAAATATTATAGTACATATTTTGCTTGAGGGTAACTTGATGAGCCATTTTTCCCCTACTTTTGAGGTTACTACGGTGATAAATCAAGCTGACTAAAGCTGTGCCTTTGAAGTTCAATCTTTCCAAGGTGAAGTTTATTCCCATGTGAAGAACTTCATTTACTATCAGATGTGCAATCTGTTGCGCTAGCTTCATTAAAAAAATCCACTGAAATGAGACAATCCCACGACCTGATTTACTCAAAATTCTTCATGTGGCTTTCACATGTTGTGATGTTACGTATGTTGGACATTTTCTATTGACGTAATGCTTGTGATGCCTTTGCATTCTATTTCTTTAACTGATTTAGAGCTGTTGTGGTTCTAATTGGTGTTACCTTTTGTTTTATTAGTGTATATACAGGTCAGAACCATCCAGATCTATTGTTGAGGTGCATTCCTGTTGGAACATTCCAGACTAAGAGTGAGTGGGCTAGAAAGCAACGTAGTTCTTTGCTCTAAATGTCTACGAGACCTCCATTTGTTACTTCCTCATAGCAAGTGTTTCCATCTACAAAGATCTCAGGAGTGTAGCCGACCAAACCATTATAGCTTCAGGATCACTATACAAATGATGGCTATTTTTGTAGTGACATGTCTAATGGGACCCTTCATCCTATGCCATAAGTGCTAATTTCCACTCTTGGGTATTTCCCATTAGATCAAGACATTTCCTTTTCTGCAGGCACTCAAGCAGCTGGGACACTTGGATCTTGTGAGGCCAGTGATGTGGACTTCCACGTGAAGTAAATACATGTGCTCCAATACACAGAAATGTCCATTCAGCATCATTTATTGACCGGTAACCTTCCACTATGGTGGTACTTTTCCAACTTATATGAATCATTTCTTTCACCAAATTGGAATATATAGAGCTAGGAGTACGCCTTAGCAAAAGATATAGCACCGTGGAAGAAAAAGATCTATATAGACGACCAAGGGCGAAGCCGCCTTTTGCTAAGGGTGGTCGCCAAAATATTCCGAAAAATTACACAGTGTATATAAGTAAGATATTGATTTTTTTACTTTTTTCAAATCTGAACACCCTTGAAAATATTTCTGGCTTCGCCACTGTAGACGATACTAACACAGTCATGTTAGTATGCTTATTTTAGATCGTATGCTTTCTAGGAGTCTTTTAGCTCTATCAAATATTTTTATGTTAGTATAAAATATAAAGAACTTCTAGTACTTCTTACTTTTATTTTGTTTTGCCTAATGTTGGCTTGAGATGAATTTAAATGGAGAAACATGGTTAGTGAGGATTCATATAACCAACCTCAACTTGTTTGAGACTGATATTTAATTGTTGTTATTATACAGAGCTAGGAATAATCCTGGAGTACATTATGTTACAATTGAGCCAGAAGAAGAAAAGATATGGCTTTCTTTGTTAGCAAATGTGATTGACTTTACATACTACTCCATAATTATATAGTACAATTTCGTGAAAGAGACCAACATAGATCCCAGGAAAGAAAAAATTACAGGGATGAGTATCGCTAGAAACTGGAAACTAATTTCAGAAGTATCTTCTGCTTTCTAGTATTAGTTTTATGAGGAGGCATCTGTTGTCTAGGGATCTGTTTGGCTTCTTGTTTCCTTCCAGAACCTAGATGGAAGTCCATTCTCAGGTATGGGGAATGGGCTATATTGTACCGCTTCTCTGGAAGCTACGACGTCCCACCTGCAATAATTCAATTCATGAGAAAAAATCTCAAATAAAATTAGAATACGTAGATATTTAAATGCTCTTCTCATAGCTTCATGTGGAGGAAAAAAGAATTATGTTGGAGGTCTTGCAGGTGAAATAGAAATTTTAAAGAATCTCGTGGGGCATCACATAAATATAATGGAGCTGAAATTTCTTTAAGCTCATCTTTTTTTAACCTAGATTTTTGTGAGAATATGTGGTTGCTAGGGTGGATGTATTTCTACAACACTTGAGGGCGACCACATCTCCCCTAAATTACCTTTTAAAAAAAAAAGAATATATATATATATATAGAGAGAGAGACAAGTAGTGATGCTATGGTATTCCCCACCTGCTGGCTTAAACTTTTGGATATGCATTTTCTTTTTATTATTGTTGTTGTAGTTAACTATTACTATTATATTATACTATGGGTTTTGCTAAAAAGTTAAAAATCGTGGTCTCAAAATAATGTAGAGTTACGAATCTAGAAGGAAATATGATGTCATTATCGTACCTAAATTTGGTAACCAAATGATGAATGAGAATCAGCATCTCCAATTTGGCAAGTTCATTTCCTGGGCAAGCATGGGCGCCATTGCCAAATGGCATATAGGTATTGGGTTTGGGAGCAACCTGCATCCATCCGTCACCACACAAACAAAAAAAGTATAGTATGTAAAACCAAATTTTCATATTTTAATGTTCTAGATAGGTGGAGAATTGAAAGGCACTTTGCCAGTGCTCTATCACCACATACTTTAAATCTGGAAGCATCAAAATTCCGAGGGTCAGCAAAAAATTCTGGATTGTGATGAATGTTTCTGAATAGTGGCATGACTTTCCAACCTTTTGGAATCAAGTAACCTGCATTAACATATCTTTACTATTCATGTTGAACGAAGTAATGTGTCTTACATATGAATTGAAGGTATAATCAACTATGATATATATATATATATATATATAGTTATATACATTTCTAAATTTGTCTTGATGTACTCGTGTCCAATGAGTGTGACATGTGATTTTGTGTGGAATGGTATTCTTGAAACTATTTACTTTAACATTCCCTGGTATACTTAACGAAATACGTTTATAGGAATGACATTACATTTTGTATAACCACTATATATATAGTAACGGTACTTTTGGTATGTTACATATATTTAGCTTATATGTCAAAAAAAATTGAACTCTATGTCCAGTCAAACCGTCATATAAATGACCAAAGGGAGTAGTAAAAAACTATTAAAGTATCTATACCAAATACTCACACCGACTTGTAACTCAGTCCATATGAGTTTATTAATGTGTGTGTTTGTATGTATGTATGTGTGTATGTAGTTGAATTAACATATGATTGAAAACTACTGCCCTTACCGTCGTATTCTACATCAACCGCAGCTTCTCTAAAGGTGAAAGATATAATGCTGGACATCCTTAAGCTCTCTAAAATGACCTGCAATAAAAGTTTTCCTATCTGATGAGGGGAATTTTCTTTTGATTTCCTGAAGCTGTGAGTATAATTATAAGAAGAAAAGATTACCCTGTAAGTTAGTGACATATTTCTTGTTTGAGCCCATGTCAACGGCTTCTTTCCTCCTTCATTTGATTCGTAAATTGCTCTTTGTTCTGCCTGCACTTGAAAGAGAAAGTGTTTATTTTTAAACTTGGGATTCAAGATCACTTGCTGGACTTGCAATAAAACATGTGAGAAGTACGAATGGAGATTGGAAATAGAAAGAGATTTACCATAAAATGATATAAATATCTCTTTTTGTACACTACCAGTGCATTTTAGCTTCTTGTAGTAGGATAACTATTTCCACTTGATTTTTACCAGGCTAGGTTAGGAATGGAGATTGTACACTATGTTAAACTCAATAGAAAGAAACAAATTAACCAAAAGGAATCTACAGCCGATACCTTAACAGCTTCTAAAAGTTTCTGGTCATCGTAGAGGTACTTGAGAATCCATGTCAAAGCACTAGCTGTTGTATCCTGGGCGGCAAAGAGTACTCCGATGACATTATCGGCAATTTGATCTTCAGTTAAAGTCTGCCCTTTCTTATCTTTGAAATTTAATAGATGACCCAACAGATCTTTCTCTACTGTTTTTTTCTCCTTCCTTTCAAAGATTATTTCTCTAAGTATCTGATTAAGCTTCCTCCTCGCCTTTGACAATAATAGAATATATAGTTCAGCATAAAAGTATCGGCCCTGTACCGGGACTCGGGGGGAGGGGGGGGGGGAGGGAAGCTGTACTTACCACCATAGCTTTGTAATAAGAAGTCCCCCGCAAGTTCGTAGGGAAAGAATTATAGCCCTTTTCTACTATGGAATAGTTCTTGTTAAGCTCCTCTTTGTACTTAGCATCCAGCTGACCAAATATAGCAAGAATGCCAACTTCAAAGGAGAACTGTAGTATATATTTCCATGAGATTCACGTGTGAGAATGATTTTTTTATTGATCATTATATTGTGATGGAAAATTCTACGCGATCAAAGTAGTCTTGAAGATACACTTAAATAAACAAAAAGTGTGTTCGCTATATATATTTGAAACCTTAAACTTTTAGATTATATGGTCACACAATTCAACAAGTAGCAAGTTATATTATCAGTAAATTAAGTACCTTCTTCAACAGACGGAATGAATTGATGACTTGGTTATTTTGCGACCATGACTCCAAGGAAGAAATGACCAAGGCCTCAATATCGCAAACTAGTTTACGAAGAGCTTCAGGAGATAACGAGCTCTGAATTAGTTTCCTTAGTTGAGAATGGTAGTTTCCTTGGTGAAAGAACAAAGCAGAATGGCCAATCAACTTCTCTTTGCTCTTGGGGTAAGTTGGTTTGAACAAGTGAGCGTTAGTTACAAGCACGAATCTGGCAGCTTCAGGACTAGCAAGCATAACACAAGGGTACCCAAGAATGTGTGTTTTGAATATATTACCATACCTGCAAAAAACAAACATTTGAAAAAGAATGAGTAAATGGTTTAAAATTATTTAGATGAATTAATCCAAATAGCAGCCCACCAAATCGCTTAAACTAAAAATAGCCGATTGAGGTATAGTATATACATAATTTATGTCTTATACGTGTATAATTATGTATAATCAACGTATAAACTATGTATATGGCTAGAAAAAGTAAACGGCTATTTGTGTAAAGATCCATATATATTTTCTTTGAGGAAAAACTGTACCTTTTTTGTTTGTTAGTAAAGAAGACATTTGGGTCTTGAGAGTAGAGTTGGAGAGTTTCCCCTATGTACGGCCAGCCCATCGAACCAGGAGGCAGCTTTGCTTTTTGTATGTCTTTCCATATTTGTTTCTTTGAAATGTAAAAGAGTAGAGCTGTGAGAAGAAAGAGAAGGAAGTAAATAATGGAACAAGCAATATTATTCTCCATCTAAATGGAGAACTTCTGTTTTCTGCTTTGCTCTTATATTATAAGTATTTAATTCTTTTTCTTTGATGGATTATTTAACTAGTGACAAAGGTTGAGAAAGAGTTGTTCCTATATATATAGGTAGAAGAGGGATATATAGAGACGAAGATATATAGGAAGAAATGTTGGGTAAGAGGGGTTATTATTAATATATATGTGATATGCCATATAATATAGATTCAAACATATCCAAGAAAGAAGGAAAATATTGGACCACATTTACCATATCATGAATATGCCATCTGAAGGAGACCTATCGTTTGAAACAAGACAAAACTCACACGGCCAATAGCTGAGTATTTTCTGTGCTTAATTACCCGTTTCTGCGTTCCTCTTATTTTAGAGCAACGTTTTTCGTTGTGTTCTCATAAATTTGTTATTTTTCCTTTTTAGTTTTTTCTGTTTAATTTGTCTGAGACTCTCTGGATCATACTTTCGAGATAAGATGAGAAGCAATGGTATCAAGGCTCGTTCAAGCAGAATTAAATTATCTTTCATATTTAGTAGTTAGTAAAAAGTATATAAAATACATAATGTAGATCTTATAGTATTCTAAGCGAGTTGCTTAACAAAATTATATCCTCCTAATGGTATCGCCAATTCAAAAGTATCATTGCGACTGAAAAATGAGCATGTTCTAGCCATCATAGAAATAGAGTGACGATTGTCACACCCTTTTTTAACCCTGAGTTCCGTGGTTCTAGCACAACCGCTTTATTGACTTAAACTTCGCTTAAAATAATTCTGAATAAACTGTGCTTTATTAGTTTATGTATTTTACTTATCCGCTTTTACTTCTTGATTATTAGAGTTATCAAGAAAGATGATTTTGGATAAATTACGTTGTGATAATCACGCTACGCAAGCGAATGCGTGATCGAGATGAAAACTTACTAATTTTAATCATAACAACCCTACGCAAGCGAATCCGCAATTAGGACGAAAGATTATTAGTATATTATTACTTCTTTTTTTAAAAAAAAAAAAGGTTACTACATTTAAAGGAATTAATTAAAAATTAACTTTCGCGCTACGCAAGCGAATTCGCGATTTTAGCAAATTATTAATTAAATTAAAAATTAACTAAAAAAAATTAAGAGTATGAAATGATATTGTTGAATTAATTTATTTAATGTTAAACATCACGATAAGCAAGTGATTCCGTAAAGTTAAAGCGCGCCTACTAATTGCCTAGCGTTTATTGACTATTAAGTTAGGTTGTTCAGTTAAAAAAACTAATCGTCATTGAAAATATTTGACAATAAAATTGGGCAAACACATTGTTTCATTACCTATGGACTATTTTTCTCTTCTCTTAAGGTTTAAACGATCTAGTAGTCCAACATTAAACAAGAGTCACTTTTTGTCTCATCATATTTCAAGCGCGACTACAACTATACTAAGTTAATTATATTTTTTATCTGTGAAGCATTATGACATGCTTGTAACAACAAATCAATACCCACACTACCATATTAGCATTGAACATATAGTCTTAATGTGTACGAACATGAACCAAAAGCAAAAATCATTGCATAAAAATTTCTCAAGAAGCTATTTATACAAGAACATAATGGTCCCCTTTTAAAACTTGACATCAAATTGGACTCATGATAGTCAGATCTTTAAACCTTAATAATCGTGAACCAATCAATTTGTTCTTGCCTAATTCTGTTGAAACAATCAGACAACCCCAATCATTATCTTTCACGTGATCCTTATCAAGGAGCTTAATATGAACAATGTAAGATACGTCCTCCTTTCAATGATTAGGCGACAGTAAATAGAAAGCTAAACACACAACATACTGTCCCAAACAGATGCGCATTATGTAACTAATATACATATGGTTTTATTCTTCCTTTCAGTGCTCATTTCCCCTAAGTTAAAGATAATGTAACACACAAACAGATGCAATTGTACATAATCATAACTCAAACATTCGCCTTTTATTCCAGTAGTCTTTAAAGCATGTCTAGAACAGTCTGAGCAAAATATTTTCATGGCAGCAAAATAAACTGAGGAACTCAAATTTCTTCACTTGCATTCTGAAATTACAACAACAATTAAAAGGAGTATTTGGTAGCAAAAAGATAAGTATCAGCAATGGATCAAATAACAGAAATCAACAGCAACAACAACAACATCCAGGAGCTCTTAAACCAAAGAAAAGGAACCAGAAAGGACGAACAAAGTAACTGAAACCAACAATGAATCACTCTGGAATTTTTTACAAGATTCCTCTACTTTCTTAAAGGTTTTACACTCAAGAATCGACTCACAAAGCTCACAAGTTTCAGCTTTCTTTTAACTTACTAAAGATGTTAAGTTGATCTTTTTTTTTGCTTTCAAGTGGTGTTCCTTTTTTAATTGGGTAAGGATGTGTAAAGTGTCCAGCATGTGTGATAGAGTGTGTGCCCTTTATAGGAGAATAGGCAATGCATTCGTGATTGAAAATCTATCCATAGGACATATTTCTCACCAAAAATCTGCTTTAACTATTCAAAAGACAGACTTTTGGTTAAAAAATCTGCCTAAAAGACAATTTTTTACCAACTGTGAAACAGTAATGGGAGAAACATACTCCCAACAACATTTAAATAGTAAAAAGCACCTACACAAGTACCCTACTCTCATGATCAAACATATCTACTCTTCAGCTTTAAGCAAATTAATACCAAACCAAAATGAGAAACAAGTAACTAGAACTTAGTTAAACTACCACAACATGTAACTAAAACTTAATAGTGAGCCATTAATCAATAAAAAGAACTTAAAACCTAGCGACTAAAATCAAACCAAGCAAGACACATGTTAACAAAGAAAACAACTTAGTGAAAAAGTTTGACTAAGCGAAGACGAAACTGAAAACTAGATAGAAAACGAACTAGAATCGACCACTAACAGGACTTACACTACTACAATAACTACAATAAATTAGTAGGCAACAAAAAACAGAAACCTAAAGAGAGGATTAAGGTTCCAGTTACAGTCCAAAGACTTTGAAACTTCAGAGACATAACGACACATGACAACTAAACACTATTGATTATGAACTGACCAACAATTAATCAACAAAACAAAACTAATAAAACTAAACTAACACAAAGAACGACTCACAAATATCACATACGGATCAGATCAATGTAACCAAACTAAATGAATAATTAGTCAAGAAGCAAATCAATTGATCTCGGTCTCGTATGATACAACAAAACTAAAAGATGTGACCAACTAAAAGGCTAACCGGAAGCGACATACAACATCATGAAAACAATAGCAAATTGACATATCACTGCTCAAATGTATACGAACAACATAAACATGAATTAAAATTAAACTCTAAGCCTGATGCCAAATCAACAAGAGAAAACAAACGAAAGAAGAGAAGTAGAGAGAAAAAAAATCAGAAAATGGAAAGAGGGAGCATGGTTTTACCATACGAGACATCCGATGCTAACTCGAGCAATAAGAAGGTGCCGGAAACTCGAGCAAAAATTTTCCGACCCTGAAACACTCATTTTACTCCGGCAAATGCTAAAACAAATGGATTCCAGCATTATGCCGGAAGGAAAAGAGGGTTCTTGGGTCGAAGAAGCAAATATGGAGAAGCAGTGGTGGTCTTGGATGGTCGCGGCAGTGGGGGGTCGGCAGTGACGGTCGCCGAAATTTCGATCGCCGAAATTTCGATCGCCGGATTTTCGGGGTGAAATTGACATTAATAGGTAGGTCTCGAAGAGACCTACCCATTGATGTAAGTATTGTGGGGGTGGGGGGGGTGGGATGATTTGGTTTGCGTAGAATCTCAAAAAGAAAGAGGGCTTAGGGTTTCGGTTTTCCTTAGATTTATGGAGATTGGTGGGGATTTGGGGTTTATATTGGTGTAAAAGATGAGGAGAGGAAGGTTGGATGAGGTTTTGGGGTGGATTGGTGGGCGGCCGCCGGTGGAGTTGGGTGGCGGCGGCTAGGTCTTGAGGAAGGGAGGAGAGAGTTAGAAGAGAGAAGAAGAAGAAGGGAGATAAGGGAAATGGGGCGAAAATTTTGGGGGATTAGGGGTTTAAATACCTGGGTGAGAGATTGATCTTGAGCCGTTGGATCAAGTGGGAATGGATGGGTAGGATTGAGTCTTGGTTTCACTTGATGAAACGACGTAGTTTCATCATAAAACTATGCTGTTTTGAACCAAGGCTTGGCCAATCCTCAATTGGACTGAGTATGGACGAATTGGGCTCAAGTTTTGGGCCAATTTGGCTCAATTTTAATTCAAAATACAATAGCCCAAACTCTTAATCCCTAATTATTTTATTTAGTCCTAAATAAAGCATACAAATAAAAGAAAAATCTTTTTGGTGTATATAATTTAAAGATGCAAAACTAAAATATACAAATAAAAGGTAAAAATATTTTTGGTATTTTTAATAAAGGAATGCAAATAAAAATTCACAAATAATTAAAATTATCCAAATATTAGTATTAAAAGCATGCAAAAATTAGGTATTCACAGCTGCCCCTCTTTGCTCGAGAACATGAATAGTTTTCATGCAAAGAAAAGTGAATCCATGACTAATTTTTGCTCACACATCACTACAATGAAGCGTTTTGAAAAAGGTGACCGAACCTTGCTTCCGAGGTTGCCTACATATCCTTGGCTATAAAGGAATCATGTCAGTGTAGGACACTGGATTTACAACTGCTGTTGTCGTTGCTCTTGCTGTTGCTGTTACTGTTACTTGCTGCTTACATCAGAAGAAAAAAAAGGGAACTATATATTGTTGTAAGCTAAGAGTTACAAAATTTCCTATCTATGTGCCTTCTAGAGTCAAATCATGATTCTTGACTTGCTCGCTTGTGTTGACCTTAGATTTGATCTTGATGCTCTTTGAAGAAAAGACTATGGATCATTCTTGATTGCTTGATTTCCCGATCAGAATTTGGGAAAATGAAATTTGAGAAGCTGGATTGCTGACACATTGTCAATGCTAACTCCAACCATCTTGTGATCGAAAGACTTCTTTCTTCTAATAAGACACTGAAACCGCAAACTTTAACCGTCACATGTGCTCTACGGCGGGCCCTGAAAATCCATCAAAGATGAAAAAAACGAACAAAATTTTTCTGCCCCAGTTTGAACTAGGAAAATTTTGTGAGTTATCAGAGAAAGTTATAAACTATCTAATTTATTGAAAGGCACACAGAAGCAGTAGTATAAACAGACTAAGAGAGATAAAATTTTGTAACGAGGGATTACGTACCTTACATTACCCAAAGGATAAGTAACCAGGGGTCGGTACCCTGTATTATTGGAAATGAATGTAACCAAGGGTTGGTACCCTGTATTACTAGGAAGAAAATGTAACCAGGGGTTGGTACCCTGTATTACTAGGAAGGAATTGTAACCGGGGGCTGGCACCCTGTATTACTAGGAAGAAAATGTAACCAGGGGTTGGTACCCTGTATTACTAGGAAGGAATTGTAACCGGGGGCTGGCACCCTGTATTACTAGGAAGAAAATGTAACCAGGGGTTGGTACCCTGTATTACTAGGAAGGAATTGTAACCGGGGGCTGGCACCCTGTATTACTAGGAAGAAAATGTAACCAGGGGTTGGTACCCTGTATTACTAGGAAGGAATTGTAACTAGGGGCTGTCACCCTGTATTACTGGAAGAAATGTAACCAGGTGTTGGCACCCTGTATTACTGGANTATGTAAAATGACCTGAGCGAAGAGTACTTCTACCCGGAACTATGAGCTGGATCCCCCTAGGTGAAATGGTTCTACCTAGGTTAAGCTACGTAAAACAACCTGAGCGAAGAGTACTTCTACCCGGAACTATGAGCTGGATCCCCCTAGGAGAAATGGTTTTACCTGGGTTAAGCTATGTAAAATGACCTGAGCGAAAAGTACTTCTACCCGGAACTGTGAGCTGGATCACCCTAGGTGAAATGGTTCTACCTGAGTTAAGCTACTAAACTAGGA
>ML323550.1:0-60751 GCA_005239505.1 Nicotiana paniculata | reverse complement strand
CATTAAAGCACATAAAATGCGAGGTATATAATGCTTAAAATCACGAATTCTATCCACACATCAACTATTCCTGCACTTGGAATTCTGTTCGGACCTCGACATCGCAAAAACACGTCCCAAACCATAATAGGAACTTAAGGAACTCTTAATTCAATATTGGGCACCGAAACGCTCCCAGGTCATCAGAAACCCATTCCGAACATACACCCAGGTCCGCAATCATCATACGAAGCTACCGGAGTCGTCAAAACTTTATTCCGAGATCTTTTACTAAACAAAAATGTTGACCGAAGTCTTGGCCTTAAAGGCCAACCATAAGGAACCAAATGTTCCTATAGCACTCTAAACACCTCCGAATCCCGGACCACCAGTCCCCGCAAGTCATAAATCATAATAAGCCGTATTGGAGGTTTCATTTAGGGAACGGGGTCCGATAACGCAAAACGACCGGTGGGGTCGTTACATTCTCCACCTCTTAAATGAATGTTCATCCTCGAACGGGTCTAGAATCATACCTGAAGTGCTGAATAAGTATGGATATCTGCTCCGCATGTCCTCCTCGGACTCCCAGGTCGCATCCTCAACTGGTTGGCCCTTCCACTGGACCTTAACTGTAGAAACTCTCTTTGACCTCAATTGGTGGTTCATCCTATCAATAAAAGCAACTGGCTCCTCCTCGTAGCTCAACCTCACATCCAGCTGAATAGTGCTGAAATCAACTACGTGAGTGAAATTGGCGTGGTACTTCCGGAGCATGGACACATGAAAAACTAGATGAACTCATGATAAACTAGGAGGTAAGGCCAGCTCATAAGCAACCTCCCTAACTCGCCTCAACACCTCGAAGGGACCTATAAACCTCGGGCTCAACTTGCCCTTCTTCCCAAACCTCATAATACCCTTCATAGGCGAGACTTTCAACAAGACCCTATCTCCCTCCATAAATGATACATCACGTGCCCTCTGATCCACGTAACTCTTCTTTCTGGACTGTGCCGTGTGGAGCCTCTCATGAATCAACTTCACTTTCTCCAAAGCATCCCTCACCAGGTCGGTGCCATTAACTTAGCCTCGCCAGGCTCAAACCACCCGATAGGAGAACGACATCGCCGACCATACAAAGCCTCAAATGGTGCCATCTCGATGCTGGACTGATAACTATTATTGTAAGCAAATTTCGCCAAAGGAAAGAATTGCTCCCACTGAACTCCGAAGTCAACCACACATGCCCTGGGCATGTCATCCAATATTTGAACTGTACGCTCTGACTGACCATCAGTCTGAGGATGAAATGCAGTGCTGAGGTCTATCTGGGTACCCATCTCACTATGTAATGCTCTCCAGAAGTGCGAGGTAAACTGAGGACCTCGATCTAATATAATGGACACCGACACATCATGCAAGCGGACTATCTCCCGAATGTAGATCTGGGCCAACCTCTCAGAAGTATAAGTAGTAGCTACTGGAATGAAATGCGCTGATTTGGTCAATCTATCCACAATGACCCAAACAACGTCAAACTTCCGCAAAGTTCAAGGCAACCCAACCACGAAAGGCCTCTGGTGCTCATACTTCAACTATTGGAAATTAAGACACCTAGCTACATGCTCCACAATGTCCTTCTTCATTTTACTCCATCAGTAATGCTGCTTCAAATCATGATACATCTTCGTAGCACCAGGATGAACAGAATACCGAGAACTGTAAGCCTCCTCTAGAATCCTCTCCCTCAGGCCATCAACCGTAGGAACACATAAGCGGCCCTGAAGTCTGAGAGCACCATCCTCGCCAATAATAATCTCCTTGTCCCTGCCCTAAACCACTGTCTCTCGTAGCTCAGCCAAACACGAATCATCATGCTGCCGAGCCTTAATCTTCCCCTATAACGAAGACTGAGCAACCACATGTGCAAGAACTCGACGAGGCTCTGAAAGGTCTAATCTCACCAGGAGATTGGCCAAGGACTGAATGTCCAAGGCTAGAGGTCTTTCCTCTGCTGCAATATAAGCCAAGTTGCTCATACTCTCCGCCTTCTTGCTCAAAGCATCTGCCACCACATTTGCCTTGCCCGGGTGATAAAGAATGGTGATATCATAATCCTTCAACAACTCAAGCCACCTGCGCTGCCTCAAATTAAGATTCTTCTGATTGAACAAGTGCTGCAAGCTACGATGGTCTATATAAACCTCACAGGACACTCCATACAAGTAGTGCCTCCAAATCTTAAGAGCATGAACAATCGCCGCCAACTCCAAATCGTGCACAGGGTAATTCTTCTCATGAACCTTCAGCTGGCGTGAAGCATAAGAAATAACTCTCCCTTCTTGCATCAATACGCACCCCAATCCAACGCGCGAAGTGTCGCAATATACTGTATACATCCCAGAACCGGAAGGCAATACCAGAATTAGTGCCGAGGTCAATGTTGTCCTAAGATTCTGAAAGCTCTCCTCACAGTTGTCAGACCATCGAAACGAGGCATTCTTCTGAGTCAATCTAGTCAATGGAGCTGAAATAGAAGAGAACCCCTCCACAAGTTAGCGATAATAGCCTGCTAAGCCCAAGAAGCTCCTGATCTCTGTAGTTGAATTAGGACGCGACCAACTCTAAACCGCCTCAACCTTCTGAGGATCAACCTTGATACCCTCTCCAGATACCACATGCCCCAAGAATGCCACGGAATCCAACCAGAACTTACACTTGGAGAACTTAGCATATAGATTTTGTTCTCGCAAAGTCTTGAGCATAACTCTCAAATACTGCTCATTCTCCCCCAGACTGCGTGAGTTAATCAAAATGTCATCAATGAAGACAATGACAAAGGAATCAATATACGGCCTGAACACCCTATTCATCAAGTCCATGAATGTCACTGGAGCATTAGTCAAACCAAAGGACATCACCAGGAACTCATAATGGCCATATCTCGTACGAAAAGTAGTCTTCGGAACATCTGAAGCCCGAATCCTCAACTGATGGTACCCCGATCTCAAATAAATCTTATAAAACACACGAGAACCCTGCAACCGGTCAAACAAATCATCGATGCGCGGCAAAGGATACTTGTTCTTAATGGTAACCTTGTTCAATTGGCGGTAATCAATGAACATCATCATAGACCCATCCTTTTTCTTTACAAATAGAACTGGAGCACCCCACGACGATACACTCGGCCTGATGAACCCCTTAGCTAATAACTCGTCAAGCTGCTCCTTCAACTTCTTCAACTCTTTCAGAGCCATACGGTACAGAGGAATAGATATAGGCTGGGTGCCTGAAGCTAAGTCAATGCAGAAATCAATATCACGATCCGGAGGCATGCTCGGAAGATCTGAAGGGAATACATCGGCAAACTCTCGAACCACTGGCATTGAATCAATCATCGGAGACTCGGTGGTGGTGTCCCGTACATAGGAAAAATAGGCTAGACAATCCTTCTCGTCCATATGTCGAGCCTTCAAGAATGGAATAACCTGGCTGGCTGTACTAATTGAGGAACCTCTCCACTCCAGCCTAGGCGACTCGGGCATGGCTAGAGTAACTGTCGTGGAAATCTAGCACGACATGATAAGGAGATAGCCAATCCATGCCCAAAATAATCTCGAAATCAACTATGTCGAGCAATAAGAGATCCGCTCGGGTCTCGAATCCACAAAACAAAATCACACAGGTCCGACAAATCCAGTCTACAACCACAGAATCACCCACGGGAGTGGACACATAAATAGGAGAACCTAAGGGCTCATGAGGGAAATCCAGAAACTGAACAAATAAGACTGAAACGATGGAATAAGTGGATCCTGGATCTAATAACACTGATGTCTCTCTACCACATACTGCAATAATGCCTGTGATCACGACGTCTGAGGCCACTGCATCTGATCTGGCCGAGATAGCATAGAATCTAGTTGGAGCACCAGAAGACTGAGCCGCGCCATAATGAATAGGAGCTGGTTGACCTCCGCTGGCATGAATAGGGGCTGGCAGAGCTCCCCTTGCCTGGCCTCCACCTCTGGGACGACCTCTACTAGTCTTCCCTCCACCTCTGGGTGTACGAAATGCCGGTGCTGGAAATGTAGGCTGATAACTCTGCTGAATAGACATGCCCCGAAGCCTGAGACAACTCCTCCTCATATGGCCTGGGTCCCCACACTCATAACATCTGGCTGGTGGCATGGCCTGCTGCCCTGAAGAAGGACCCTAGACATGGCACTGAACTCTTCGACATGGCACTGAAGTAAGGAATAGAAGACCCATGATGACCGGACTACCCGTCTGAGGAACCCTGAATGGCTGGTGGGCGGTAGGAACTCTCTGGCATGGCGCTGAAATAGGGCCTCACTGAAGCACCACAAGGAGGTGGCGGAGGAGCTGAATATGGAGGCCCGCTAGACTGGCCTCTACCGAACTGACCTCTACCCCTAGCTGGGGCACCTCTCAAATCTCCTGAAAATCTAGCCCTCTTATCCAGTTGACCCTGCTATCTGTCTCTCGAACGATAACCCTCAATCCGGCGCGGCGAGCTATCTCGACCACAAGCTGATAGGGAGTCCCCATCTCCACCTCTCGGGTCATGTTGGCCCTAATATCTGAGTGTAGCCCTTCTACAAATCTCTGCACTCTCTCATCATCAGTAGGCAATATCATAAGGGCATGATGGGATAACTCAGAAAATCTGGCCTCGTAATCTGTCACGGACATCTGCTCTTGCTCCAGCTGCTCAGACTGATATCGCAGCTCTTCCCTCTCGGAGGGTGGAATATACCTGTCCAAGAACATCTGAGTGAACTGCTCCCAAGTGATGGTAGGGGAACCTGATGTCCTACCCAGGATGTAGGACTGTCACCATCTGCGGGCCTTGCCCTCAAGCTAGAAAGTAGTGAAGTCCACCCCATGGGACTCCAGTATCCTCATGTTGTGCAGTCTATCCCTGTCCTTATCAATAAAGTCATAGGAATCCTCGCCCTTCTCACCCCCAAATATAGGAGGGTGCAATCGGGTCCATCTATCAGGTAACTTCTGCGGATCGCCGTCCGTAGCTGGTCTGAGCTCAGGTGCTGCTGCTACTGGCTAGGCTCCACCCACGGGCAGTGTACCCGGGGTATGATGAAGTGCTCTGGCCTGCAGCCTGGGAAGTAGGGGTTTGAGCTCCCCCTCCTGCCTGAGATGTGGCAGGATCCTCTGGAAATATACCAGCCTGGGACATAGTGTCCATGAATCGTATCATACGGCCCATGATCTCTATCACGACCCAAACCGATGGGCCGCGACGGGTGCCTGAGTCCTAGCTGTCAAACACCCCTAGACATGTGTCTAAAATATGAACCTGAATAACATTTTCTAAATTATGAGAACATTATACATGAAGGAAATATGCACAAAAAGGCATACATAAATATACGTACAACATACGTAGGACGAGCCGAAAAGGCTGCTATAGACAACTATACATCTCAAAATTGGAAGCCGGCAAGGACACATACTATCCAACTAGAGATACTGTCTACAGACCTCTAATAGAAATATAACTGTATAAAGAAGGGTCTGAGCCACGTCATACCTGTATATATCTATATACAAACGTATCGTACCAAAATCAAAAGTAGCTCCGGATCAAGTGGAGCACTCCAAATCTCGTTGATCAGGGATCCTAAGAAGGGGGACCGTCAGTTCGCCTACCTGCACCTGGGGGCATGAAATGCAGCGTCCCCAAGCAAAATGGGACATCAGTACGAATAATGTATAGAGTATGTAAGGCACATAAATAAGTACATAAGAGACATGGAAGAAATATAGAGCACATGACTCAACTGTTAAGCCTTAATAGCTTTGTAAATCATAAATTACTTTTAGCGTCATGCATATGAATGTCATGTCGTGCATAGGTACATGTTTCATAACATCATCAGCCTCTGAGGGCATCCCATCATATCATATCGGCCACTGTGGGCAAAATCATCATCATATACCAGCTGATCGGGTGGTGGTGCGTTTATAACACCATAACCTTTCCCATATCCCATATACATATATATGAATACATATATACGCGTATATAATGCCGTTTGAATATATATATATATATATATATATATATATATATATATATNAACATCATCATCATATACCAGCTGATCAGGTGGTGGTGCGTATATAACACCGTAACCTTTTCCCATATCCCATATACATATGTTTACATATATACGCGTATATAACGCCATCTGGTCGTGGGTCAATGTGCATATGTAAATGCATGAAATGCATATGAAATACGTTAATAAAATCTCTCAGTACGTCATATGGCCATTATGCCTTTGATTAATATCATGAAATAAACTTTACCAACATACATATTTCTGAGACCCGTGAACAGAAGATAATAATAATTCTTATGGGGAATCAAGAATATAGACACCCCTATTATTGCTATGAATAGAGTAATTTATAGAAACTGTGTATTTGCTCGTTTCTTCAGTATAATTTGGACCATGTCAAAATAAAGAAGGGATAGCCTTAACATACCTGAGCCGATTCTCTGGACAATCCCTCCAACACAGATGATAGGAAAGTGCTCTGTAGTGCGATATGGTGTCTTTTTGGAGAATTGTTATAAGATTTCCAAAGGACGAGAAGACCATTTCTACGGAATCACCAATCTAATGTAATTTCTTTTCTATATTTCAAAACCAGCGCCAGAAGTATTATCAAGTGTAAGAGTAAGAAGCGGCCATTATTTAGTATTTTCCCCCAACCATTTCCCCACGTAATGCCAAAATCTTGATTAAGATCACTAGCTAGATATTCAACAATCAAACAACTTATAAGTATTACTACTAGCAAACTAAGTTTAATATTAAAGGAAGACAAAGAAGTTATTTCTAGAGTATATATTTGTAAGTTGTTTAAGTGTTACTAGTGGAATTGGCCGTTTGTGAGTGTTTGAGGGGATTGTTTTGATATAATGTAAATCTATATCCATTAACTCATAAACCAAATCACTTACACGTACTCCACTTATGATGCCACCTTTTAATTAATATCATTAGTCACCTATTTTAAATAGAGGGGTTGCCACATTTGGCCATTATCCTATGTATTCATAACTAATGAGGTAATATCCCGTTACTCAATAATTAACCAATTACCCGCATAATTAAAAATTATTTCAAATTAATTAAAATTCTACTTATTTTTAATATACTTTATACATCATATTATCACGGTCATATGGTACTTTGTATGGTACTAGTCCATAAATATCGGATATTATCGCTCGACTCGTATTTTATCCCAAATTGGTCACTTTCAACGAAGCTCGTTTTCTTTAATTCGTATACTCCTTTATCCTTCATAACACTTATTATATTATTATTATTATTTTTTATTTTTTTTTTAAAAACGTAAATATGTTAACGTCAAAATGATCTCATCCCGAGTTCATGTCGGTTAACCGAAGACGAAACTTTTAACGTACGAAAACGCGAGATGTGACAATCTCTTGGAATCCTGGCGTCGTCATAAAGTCTACTGGAGCAGGACCTGCTGAGGGCAGCTCACCCTGCTCCTCTATAGTAGGGCCCTCTTGTGGTACGACTGGAATAGCTCGGGGACGCCCTCGTCCCCTGCCTCGGGCTGGTGACCTCCCCCGGCGTCTGCCACGGCCGCGAACAACGGGGGTAGCGGCCCCTCCCGGATCTGGAACATCGGATGTACGCGTCCTCACCATCTGTGAGAGAATATAAGAACAAAATTTAGTGAACCATTGACTGCACTATAGAATAAAAATAAGGAGAGGTTTTCCTAACACCCTATACCCTCCCGAAGATACGTACAGACGTCTCCGTACCGATCCACAAGACTCTACTAGGTTTGCCCGTGACCTGTAAGACCTACGTGAACGTAGTGCTCTGATACCATATTGTCACGACCCAATATCCTAATTGAGGTCCTGATGGAGCGCAACAGCGGGGCCAGTCAAGCCGACTCTAAATTTTACTAAAGGTTCCTTCTTATTAGTTTAAAACACTTTAAAATATACTCAGTTTTTAATAGTTAAAACGTGATTTGACAAGGATAGGTAACCAGTTTTAATCAAAACAGTCATGATGAGGAATGAGCCAATATGTATAGATACAGACCCATAAACCAAAATAACAACTACGTGTGTGCCAGGAACTAGTGTCACAAGTCCTACGGGCATACTAACAGAATATACAAAACATAATACACAATCCCACTGTCTGAAATGAATAGACGGGAAATAAGCAAAAGAAAACTCCAAAGTGCCGCCGAAGATCGTCAAGAGAAGAAGATCACCATGAAGTCGGGTCTAACTGAGATCAGAATCGAGATCCGGTCTGATAACCAGATGCACCAGCCTCAGAACCTGTATAATTAAGTACAGAAGTGCAGCATGAGTACATAAACAAATATGTACCCAGCGAGTATCCCGCCTAACCTCGAAGAGGTAGTGACGAGAGGTAGACGTGACTTACTAGGGTCAACATTTTCTAAATAACATGATTTAATAGGAACTAGGCAGGCATAACAGTCGTAGAAATCACAAGGAGATATATCATCAAGTATAGTTGTATTTACCTTTGCATGTCAAATTTCACTAACACATAATGTACTAAATTCCCTTATTCACATGAACCAGTTTGTATAATTACAACAAATTCCCAGTGAATCATACAACACATAATAGGCCGGACACGTACGACCGAAACGTCGCAAAAAAAATAAATGTGCATTGTCGAGGGTTGAACGGTTCGAACCATAATACATCTATTACCTCGCTCGCGAATCGAACATGCGACGCGGTTGACATAATAGTAGGGCTATTCCGCTCACAAATCATACATGTGACGCGGTGCCGCATACATACATAAAATTATCAATTTTCAAGGAATTATCAGAGATTATTTTAGCAATATATCATGGACCACAACTTACTAATATTCTCAAGCCAAATCAAGGATAATATGCAATTCAAGATACGTTTAGGAATACATGTAAGGCACATATAAGCATGCTCGTGAGTCCTAGAACTACCCAACATTACATAGTAATAGCTACGCACGGACTCTCATCACTTCTTGCGTGCGTAGCCCCCGCAAGTAAGGACATGCAATTATTTATAATCACCTATGAGGATAATTCCTCCTTACAAGGTTAGAAAGGAGACTCACCTCGTGACGAACCTACTCCCCGGACAAAGAACGCGCCCGAAACTTCGAACTCTGCACCCGAGGACTCGAAACTAGCCAAATGTTATACAAATTCATTAATTTTTGCTCAAAATATGGAAATTCTCCTACTCATTTAGTAAATTTCCCATTCTTGAAGAAATTCTAAAATCCAACCCCGGGCCCACATGCTCAGATTCCGAAAATTCTCGAAGGAAACACTCACCCATAGCCTAAGGATCATTAGTATACGATTTCTACTTGATTTCATAGCTAATTCACAGGTAAATTCTCAAATTATCGAAAGCCCTAAGTTACTACCTCATTCTTGAATTTTCACTAATTTAGGTAGTTAACTGAGCTAGTATTTCATGCACGAAGCTAATATTAGAGTGGAAGTTACTTACCTTCAATGACCAGGTCGTTTGCCCCTCTAAAATGGTGGAAATTGCCCCAAGGAAGAAGATGAAGATAAGAGAAATGAGTTAATTCCCGTGTATAAAAACACACTGTCTTAACATCGTTTCTGCACCTGCGGCTCGAGGACCGCACATGCGGTCTCGCACCTGCGAGCAAGGGCTCGCACCTGTGGAAATGGACTAGGTTGCCTGGGCCTGCACCTGCGGAGTGGAGAGCGCACCTGCGACTCCGCTCCTACGGAATTTTATCGGCACCTGCAAGAATCGGCCTGACCACTGGGGGTCGCACCTGCGAGGATGGGACTGCAGGAGTGGTCACGCACCTGCGACTAGGCGACCACACCTGCGGTCACACTAGAACAGGTTAACCAGCAGCTAATGCAGCTGGTTTTTGGCCTCGTATAGTGTCCGGGAGGCACCTGGGCCCACCCGAGCCCCCATCCAAATATACCAATGAGTCCCAAATCATAATATGGACTCGCTTGAGCCTTTGGAACACCCAAAACAACGCTAAAACTCAAAATCACACCTCATAACCCCTAGAACCAAACTTAGTAACTTTAAGTTTTCTAGACTTCGCTAACAACCGGCCGAAGCGACCTATACTACTCGGAATGACACCAAATTTTGCAGGCAAGTCATAAATGACATAACGGAACTATTCCCGGTCTCGGAATTCCGTTCGGACATCGATATCGCAAAAACACATTTCAAACCATAATAGGAACTTAAGAAACTCTTAATTCAATATTGGGTGCCGAAACGCTCCAGGGTCATCAGAAACCCATTCCGAACATACGCCCAGGTCCGAAATAATCATACGAAGCTATTGGAATCGTCGAAACTCGATTTTGAGACTGTTTACTAAAAAATATGTTGACCAAAGTCAAACTTGGCCTTAAAGGCCAACCTTAAGGAACCAAATGTTCCTATAGCACTGTAAACACCTCCGAATCCCGGACCACCAGTCCCCGTAAGTCATAAATCATATTAAGCCGCTATGGGAGGATTCATTTAGGAGAATGGGGTCCGATAACGTAAAACAACCAGTCGGGTCGTTACAAAAGTCCACCCAAGTCAAACATAGAAAACTCCATTCGTCAAAATGACAACTTCTGACAATATGCGTTGAAACGCTCCCGGTCCACTCGAAGTTCGACATGAACATACGCCCAAGTCCACAATCGCCATACCAGCCTATTGAAACCTTCAAATCCAAACTCCAAGGTCATTTACTCAATGAGTTGACTCAAGTCAACCTTGGCCACGTTAGACCACTATTTTGAAACTAAGTGTTTCGAACTCAACTCGAACTCTTCCTAAATTGAACCAACTGCCCCCCGCAATTCATAAAACAGGAAAAGAGCATATGAGAAGTCTTAAATAGGGGAATATAGTTTTAAAAAGCAAAACAATCGGTTAGATCGTTATAGTGATCCTCATATTGGTTTTTCCTTTCCTAGTTGTTGTATAACTTCTAGAACCGTGAGACCTAAAAGTTTTACTAGAATGTGACACAACTTACACTATTTAATATAGTGGCATAAAAATTTGATTAAGGGTTTAATTATTTGAACATTTCCATTTACTTAAATCAAATATTTCTTTAATTAAATAATTTAAGTTAATTAATGAAGAATAAAATTGGGGATAATTTTATTTCATCTAAAACTAGGAGGAGACTTGAATTTTATCCTATATATCTATCTATACTATATTAAAAGCACCAAGGCCTTAAGTGAAATGTCGTTCGTCTATTTTATCCTTTAAAAATAGAGTTCACATTGGATAAAATAGTAATTTAAATATTTTTCTAATATGTAGGGAGGATCATTTAATTATTTTTTTAATGTCTGAGATATTGAAATCAACTATAATTCTAATTATTAAAATTTTCATAGTTGAATTATGTAGAGAATCTTTACATTTAGGATTTTAAAAGCAATTAAATTAAATTTTATATAGGTTTCCTTATTTAAAGCCTAATAATATTAAACTTGTAGTAAAATGTAATATATTTTTATCATTCAAAACTTAGAAATTAAGTATTCATATTTGTAGTACCTTTTTTTGTGGATGAGCACTACTTTAAAGCTACAAAAAATAGGTACACGTAAGTTATATATAACACAAAAGTAGAATACTCATTATATTTGGAAAAATTAAAAGTAACATCCAATTATTAATAAAAATTAAAGAACAATAATTATAATTTTTTTTTAGATTCTTAATATACTTTATCACAGTAAAGTCATGGGTTTAAAGTTTCATCATACATTCACAATTTCATAATTAATAAATAGATTGAAAGGAATAATAGAATAGAAATAATATTAACTTATACCATTTCTAAATATCAATATTCAGTTTAGGTAAATAAATATGCAACATGAAATATGGAATAGGTTAATATTCGAGCATGAGAAGAAAGAGTTCTAATCCCAGATTTATCATTTTTGAAGTGCAAATACTTTTATTTGTATTAACGTAAAGAATTTTTAATTACTAAATTTAGTATTAATATCTAATGTCATTAAAGGACAATATGGAACATTACATAGATGTTATTAGATTTTTTCAAGTGAAATTTATTTTGTTACAAAAAATAAGAATAGGAGATGTGAGCGTATTTCTCAAACTGCAATAGAAGTTTGTGTTATAAAGAGAATTTCGGAGAAAGGTTTTTGAAATTATCCCAATAGCTAAATATTAAAACTTGAGATGAGTTAATATTAAGTTTTAAATTAATGAAAAAATATTTTCTTTAATGTGTAAAATAAATAATTAATTGGTTAAGTAGCAGATGAATGCAATTCAATTTTTTTTCAAAATGATCATATACGTAAAAGTAGTTTTCAAACGAAAAAACTCCTAGCATTCATATATTTTTCCTTAAGAAGTGCATTAATGGTGAACGAATAAGAAATAGAGTGTTACGACCCAATTCTATGATAGGTCGTGATATCATCCGACACCGTCGCTAGGTAAGCCAACAGTGAATTAACCACGCGATTTCTTTTTTTAATAAATTTTCAAGTAATTAAACCTACCTTAATTTTTAAAAAAAGATTTAAGAAATAACATATTTAAAATAAATAAAGCGAAATCAACTGAATGCAATCATAACCATAGGAATGAACCAAAAACTACAAGTTTACTAGTGTGTGTTATGACCTGGTGTCAAAAGAATATGTGCTACTAGTAGAATATATAAAAATTTACTACTCTACTATCTGAAATGAAATAAACAGAACAATAAACAAAAGAGAAACTCCGGCTGCTGCAGAACGGGCTCAGAAGGTTAGCTCACCGTGAAGTCTCGATAATCAGGGATACGGCCCGGACTGATATCCAGATGCACCTGCCTCAGATCCTCCACAATCAGTGCAGAAGTGTAGCGTGTGTACATAAATAACATATACCCAGTAAGTATCTCGTCTAACCTCGAAGAAGTTGTGACGAAGGGAAGACTTCGACACTTACTATGGGCCAGCAATATAAAATAATATGAAATTCTAATTAAACATGATATATATAAATGACAATGGACATCAGAGCAAGAAATAAACGAACAATCTTTCACAGTTAGTGAGGACCAAATCATTTCCCTCATTTACGTACTTAAGCTCTCAAGCCAATGAAGCAATATCAAATATAATAAGGTTTCCAGTATTATCACATACGAATTATCCGAGGACGTACGAGCCGATCAAAATATACATAAACTTAAACTATGTGCACTGTCGAGGGTCGAACGACATGAACCATAAATGCATCTATTAACCTACCGAGGCAAACGACCCTCTCCCATGAGAGTACTGTAATTTTACCCGCTCGCGGAATATACTTGCGACGCAGTTGAACATAGGTTTCTCAAGTTATCATAATATCCCTCAGTTCTTTCCAAAACAAGAAATTTAACTAAAAATTTTTAACATTTTGAAATCCTCAATTTCAACTCTATTCAAGGCAATTAGTAAGCATAATTAAATAATAGGGTCAACAAAGCATGGTTTAAACCTAGAACTATCCGGGCACAAGCATAATTAGTAGCTACGTACGGACCTTCGTCACCTAGTGCATGCATATCCCTCACAAATAGAAGCACACATTAAATAAATTCACCTATGGGGTTAATTCCTTCTTACACGGTTAAAAAAAAGGCTTACCTTGTCTCAATGCCTCTTTCCGGTCCAAGACTTGTTCTCAAACCCTCAATTTGATGCCAAACTACTCGAAACTAGTCAAACTTTATATAAAATAGTCAATGTATGCTCAAAAGTTCATATTCTAACTATTAAAGTGATTACTCAACCCCAAATGGAGAATTCCCAAAATTCACCCCCAGGCCCACGTGCCCGGATTTTTGAAATTTTCGAAGAAATAATTTACCCATAACCTCATGAAGTCAAATATATAATTTTTACCAAATTCCATAACTATTTTCGTGGTTAAATCTCATTTCCATCCAAAACCTAAGTTTTTCATCTAAACCCTTGATTTCACCAATTTTTACATGTTAATCTACCCCAAATCTATGTATTTAACTCATGTTGTATAGAAATTACTTACCTCAAAATGCTAGGTGGAAACCCTTTTCCAAGAGCTCCAAAAATCGCCCAAGAGATCAAAGAAAATGAGCTAAATGGCCTACTTCTCGCATTTGATAAAGTTGAGCACATGTCGCAGATGTCGCAATTGTGAAATCTGGTGGCAAATGCGAAGGTCGCAAATGCGAACTTGGGCTCTCACTGACAAGGTCGCAAATGCGACTAAGAACTCGCAAATGCGAACCCTGTCAAGGTCGCAAATGCGATTGATTTGTCGCAAAAGCGAGCCAGATCAGGCTCTTTCGCAAATGCGAAGCCTTTCTCGCAAATGCAAACCAATTTTCACATTTGAGATACCTTCAGCACCAGTGAAAAAACAGCAGAAATTTGAAGCTTTATCATCCTCCCGAACATGTCCGAAACTAACCCCAGCCCTCGGGGCTCTCACCCAACATTCACACAAGTCTAAAAACTTCATACGAACTCGCTCGCATGATCGAAACACCCAAATAACATCAAAATCCAAGAATCAGACGCCAAAACGCATGGATTAACACATGAACTCAAAAACTTCTAAAAATACTTCCGCGCATCTGATTCCTATCAAATTAACTCAGAATGACGCTAAATTTTGCGTGCAAGTCTTAAATAACATTACAGAACTATTCTCGGTCTTGAAATCCTATTTGGACCTCGATATAACCGAAACCTACTCCAAACCAAATTTAAAGAACTTCAAAAACATTCAAAGAGCCAACTTTCACTATTAGGCGCCGAAATGCTCCCGGATCATCTAAAATCCGATCCGAACATACGCCCAAGTCCAAAATTATCATACAAACAGAATGGCACCGTCAAATACCAATTCCGAGGTCATTTACTCAAAACAAACTTAACCTTTCTAGCCAACCTTATGGAACCAAGTGTTCCGATTTCAACCTGAACCTTTCCAAATCCCGAACTAACTATCCCTGCAAGTCATAAAATAGTAAAAGAACATACGGTGAGTCTTATTTAGGGTAACGGGGTTCTAAAAAGTAAAATGACCGGTCGGGTCATTACATTCTCCACCTTTTAAGCAAACGTTTGTCCTCGAACAGGTCTAGAATCATACCTAGAGTGCTGAATAAGTGTGGATATCTACTCCGCATGTCCTCCTCGGACGCCCAAGTCGCCTCCTCGACTGGTTAGCCCCTCTACTGAACCTTTACCGCAGAAATCCTCTTGGACCTCAACAAGCGAACCTGCCTATCAACAATGGCAACTGGCTCCTCCTCATAACCTAGGCTCTCATCTAACTGAATCGTGCTGAAGTGTAACACATGTGACAAGTTGGCATGAAACCTCTGGAGCATAGACACATGGAAAACCAGATTAACTCCCGATAGACTGGGAGTCAAATCAAGCTCATAACCAACCTCTCCAATTTGTCTCAACACCTCAAATAGGCCTATAAACCTTGGGCTCAACTTTCCATTCTTCCCGAACCTCATAATCCCCTTCATCGGCAAGACTTTCAAGAGAACCTTCTCGCCTATCATAAATGATACATCACACGCCTTCTGATCCGCGTAACACTTCTGTCTGGACTGATATTTGCGGAGTCGCTCCTGATACAAATTTACCTTTTCCAAGGCATCCTTCACCAAATCAATACCATATAACTTAGCCTCGCTGGGCTCAAACTAACCGATGGCAGAACGACATCGCTGACCATATAAAGCCTCAAATGGAGCCATCTCGATGCTGGACTGATAACGTTGTTGTAAGCAAATTTGGCCAAGGGCAAGAATCGATCCCGCTGCCCTCCAAAATAAATCACACATGCTATGAGCATGTCCTCCAAGATCCGAACAGTCCCCTCCGAGTGCCTGTTGGTCTGTGTATGAAATGCTCTCTCGAGCTCTACACGGGTCCCCAACTCACTCTGTACTGCTCTCCAAAAATGCGTAGTGAACTGAGGGCCTCTATCTCATATGATGGAAACATGCACTCCATGCAACCTAACTATCTCCTGAATATAAATCTGGGCCAACCCCTTTGAAGTATACGTAGTCACAACTGGAATGAAGTGTGCCGACTTAGTGAATATGTCAACAATGACCCAAACAACATCAAACTTCCGCAAAGTCCGGGACAACCCAACTAGTAAGTCCATAGTAATGCGCTCTCACTTCCACTCAGGTATAGTCATCTGCTGAAGTAGGCTACCTGTCCTCTGGTACCCATACTTAACCTGCTGGCAATTTAGGCATCTAGCTACATACTCAACTATGCCTTTCTTCATCCGCCACCACCAATAATGTTGCCTCAGGTCATGATACATCTTCGTAGCATACAAGAATTCGACTGCGCTCTGAAATATCCAAGATCACAAGTCTGTTAGCCATGGAATGAATGTCCGAAGCTAGTGGCCGCTCCTCCGCTGAAATGAATGTTAATCTACCCATACTCTTTGCCTTTCGGCTAAAGGTATCTGCAACTATATTCGCCTTGCCCTGATGATAAAGAATGGTGATGTCATAATCCTTCCATAACTCAAGACATCTGCGCTGCCTCAACTTGAGATCCCTTTACTTGAAAAAAAGGATCAAGCTACGATGATCAATGTAAACCTCATAGGACACCCCATAAAGGTAATGCCTCCAGATCTTAATAGCATGAATAATCGTGACCAACTCCAAATCGTGTACAGGATATTTCTTCTCATAGGGCTTTAGATGACGTGAAGCATATGCAATAAATCGCACCTCCTGCATGAATACACAAACCAAACCAACGCGTGAAGCGTCGCAATACACATTATACATCCCCGAATCGGAGGGCAGCACTAGAACTGGTGCTGTAGTCAAAGTTATCTCGAGCTTCTGAAAGCTTGCCTCACAATCATCGGACCAATGGAACAGAGCACCCTTCTGGGTCAATCTGGTCAAAGGTATTGCAATAGGTGAGAAGTCCTTCAAGAACCGACGATAATAACCTACTAACCCCAAGAAGCTCCTAATCTCAGTCGCCGTAGTATGACGAGGCCAACTCTGAACTACCTTAATCTTCTTGGGATCCATATTAATACCCTCGCCTGATACAACATGCCCCAGGAATGCTACAAAATCTAGCCAAAACTCACACTTGGAGAACTTAGCGTATAGCTTCTGTTCCCGCAAGGTCTGAAGCACCAGTCTCAAATACCGCTCATGCTCTTCCATGCTGCGGGAATAGATCAAAATGTCGTCAATGAAGACAATGACGAATGAATCAATATAAGGCCTGAACACACTGTTCATCAAATCCATAAACGCCGCTGGGGAATTAGTCAAGCCGAAGGACATCACTAGAAACTCATAATGGCCATATCTAGTACGGACAACAGCCTTCAGAACATTCGAGTCCCGAATCTTCAACTTATGGTAGCCTGATCTCAAGTCGATCTTAGAGAACACCCTAGCACCCTGCATCTGGTCAAACAAATTATCAATATGCGACAACGGGTTCTTCTTCTTAGTTGTAACATTTTTCAAATGGCGGTAATCAATGCACATCCACATAGTCCCATCTTTCTTCTTCACAACTAACATTGTTGCACCCTAAGGTGATACACTCGGCCTGACGAACCCCCTTGCTAGCAACTCCTTAAGATGTTCCTTCAACTCCTTCGAAGCCATACGGTACAGTGGGATAGATATAGGCTGGGTACCTGGAGCCAAATCAATGTAGAAATCGATATCACAATCTGGTGGCATGCATGGAAAATCAGAAGGAAATACGTCGGAGAACGTCCGGACTACTGGTACTGAATCATTCGCCGGAGACTCTGCGTCAGTATCCCAAACATAAGCTAGATAAGCCAAATAATCCTTCTCGACCATGTGTCGAGCCTTGATAAAAGAGATGATCCGACAAGGTGTGCTGACAGACTAACCCTTCCACTGCAATCTAGGCAACTCGGGCATCGCCAAGGTAACAGTCTTGGCATGGAAATCAAGGATCATGTGATATGGAGAAAAATAGTCCATGCCTAGGATAACCTCAAATCGGTCAAATCGAGCAGCAGAAGATCCGATCTAGTCTCATAGCCGCAGAATGTAACAATGCAGGACTGGTAGACCCGATCCACAACAACAGAATCACCCATTGGGGTGCTCATAAACAAGAGTACCCAAGGACTCGCGAGGAATATCCAGGAAATGAGCAAACATAGATGACACATATGAATAGGTGGACCCTGGATCAAATATTACCGAAGCATCCCTACCGCAGACAGAAATAATACATGTGATCATGGCATCTAAGGCCACTGCATCTGGTCTAGTCGGAAAATTATAGAATATGGATGGAGCGTCACCTGCCTGGCCTCCACCTGCCTGGGATGACCCTTGCCCAGAGGAATGCACCAAAAACTGAATGCAATCATAACCAGAGGAATAAACCAAAAACTACAAGTCTACTAGTGTGTGCCAAGACCTTGTGTCATAAGAGTATGGGCTACTAGTAGAATATAGAAACATTTACTATTATGTTGTCTGAAATGAAATAGACAGAACAATAAACAAAAGAGAGACTCCGACTGCTGTGGAACGGGCTCAGAAGGGCAGCTCACCACTAAGTCTCGATAATCAGGGATGCGCACCGGACTGATATCCAGATGCACCTGCCTCAGATCCTGCACATTCAGTGTAGAAGTGTAGCGTGAGTACATAAACAACATGTACCCAGTAGGTATCTAGTCTAACCTGAAAGAAGTAGTGACGAGAAGTCGACTTCGACACTTACTATGGGTCAACAATATAAAATAATATGAAATTCTAATTAAACATGATATATATAAATGACAATGGAACATCGGAGCAAGAAATAAACGAACAATCTTTTCACAGTTAGTGAGGACCAAATCATTTCCCTCATTTACCTATTTAACTTGTCAAGCCAATGAAAAAATATCAAATATAGAAGGGTTTCCAGTATTATCACGCACAAATTATACCGAGGAAGTACGGCCCGATCGAAATATACATAAACATAAATTGTGTGCACTGCCAAGGGACGAACGACACGAACCACAGATGCATCTATTAACCTGTCGAGGCCAATGGCCCGCTCCCATGAGAGTAGTGGATTTTTATCCCGCTCGTAGAATATACTTGTGACACGGTTGAACATAGATTTTTCAAGTTATCATAATATCCCTCAATTCTTTCAAAAACAAGATATTTAACTAGAAACTTTTAACATTTTGAAATCCTCAATCTCAACTCTATTCCAGGCAGTTAGTAGGCATAATTAAACGGGGTCAACAAAGCATGTTATAAACTTAGAACTACCCCGACATAAGCATAATTAGTAGCTACATACGGACCCTCGTCACCAAGTGCGTACGTAGCCCCCACAAATAGAAGTACAGATTAATTAAATTCACCTATGAGGTTAATTCTCTCTTACAAGGTTAGAAAAGTGAATTACTTTGTCTCAAAGCCTACTTTCCGGTCCAAGAATTGTGCTCAAACTCTTTAGTACCAAACGACTCGAAACTAGTCAATATTATATAAAATAGTCAATGTATGCTCAAAAGTCTATATTTTAACTATTAAAGTGATTATCCAACTCCAATTGGAGAATTCCCAAAATTCACTCCCGGACCAACGTGCCCTGATTCCGGGAATTTTTTAAGAAAATTGTTATCCATAACCTCATGAAGTCAAATATATGATTTTCACCAAATTCCATAATCATTTTCGTGGTTAAGTCCCATTTTTATCCAAAATCTAGGTTTTTCATCTAAACCCTTGATTTCACCAATTTTTACATGTTAATCTACCCCTAATCTATGTATTTAACTCATGTTGTATAGAAATTACTTACCTCAAATGCTAGGTGAAAACTCTCTTCCAAGAGCTCCAAAAATCGCCCAAGAGATGAAAAAAGATGAGCTTAATGGCATAAGTCTCGCAGTTAATAAAGTTGTGCACAGGTCGCAGATGTCGCATTTGCAACATCTCGTTTGCAAATGCGACAAAAATATCACAAATGCGAACCTTGTCTCCCACTGACAAGATCGCAAATGCAATTAAGGACTCACAAATGCGAACCCTGTCAAGGTCGCAAATGCGACTGCATTCTCTCAAAAGCGAGCTATACCCAGATCAGGATCCTTCGCAAATGCGAAGCCCTTCTCGCAAATGCGAGGTTTGTAAATGCGAACCAATTCTCACATTTGCGATACCTACGGCACCAACAAAGAAACACCAGAAAATTGAAGCTTTCTCATCCTTCCGAACATGTCCGAAACTCACCCGAGCCCTCGGGGCTCCGCACCCAACATTCACACAAGTCTTAAAATATCATACGAACTCGCTCGCGCGGTCGAAACACCAAAATAACATCAAAATCCACGAATGGGACGTCAAAACGCATGGATTAACTCATGAACTCAAAAACTTCTAAAATACTTCCACTCGTTCGATTCCTATCAAATCAAATCGTAATGACGCCAAATTTTGTGTGTAAGTCTTAAATGACATTACGGAACTATTCGCAGTCTCGGAATCCTATTTGGACCTCGATATCACCGAAACCTACTCCAAACCAAATGTAAAGAACTTCGAAGAGCCAACTTTCACTATTAGGCGCTGAAACGCTCCAGGGTCACCCAAACCCCGATCCGAACATACACACAAGTCCAAAATCATCATACGACCCTATTGGAACCGTCAAATCCCGATTCCGATGTCGTTTACTCAAAATGTTGACTGAAGTCAAACTTAGCCTTTCTAGCCAACCTTAAGGAACCAAGTGTTCCGATTTCTACCCGAACCCTTCTAAATCCCGAACTAACCATCCCCACAAGTCATAAAACAGTAAAAGCACATACAAAGAGTCTTATTTAAGGGAATCAGATTCTAAAAAGAAAAATGACCGGTCGGATCGTTACATACAGTAAGATCAGTTATTGTGTAATATTAAGATCAAATCGGTAAAAATGCAAATTTGAAAAATAAAAACGAAGCGGTAGAAGAAATATTATATTCTATATGATTTGTCATTGACTATTATTTTTATTTTTTTGTAAACATTCCTACAAATTGAACTCCCTATATCTTTTTAATATATTTAGTTGTTTGTTGTAAATTATTTATTAATCATTCTTAGACTTTAGCCACACGCACCTTTTTTCTAAGAGCCATAGGGCAAATCTATCATTCCCGAATCTCTAAAAGACCAAGGGGTTATATTTTTAAATTTGTGTTATTCGTCAAATCTTTGATCGATTGTGGTAAATAATTTTTGTGTTACTTTTTTATCTTTGATATTAGATACAAAATAATAACAATCTTTACAAGATATTCCATATAAATCTAAGGACTTCTATATTATATAATTTCTTCTTTTATTGAACTAGCTAAAGTGGAATTAACATTATATCAATTTTAGGAACTCACTTTTTTATATATCAAACACGTTATTTAATGTTACTTATTTTAATTTATTTAAGACAATATATTTATTGATATAAGAAACACGCACAAATCGCGTACACCAACACTGGTTCAATAAATAATGTAATCATGTTATTTTATGTTATTTGGACTAGAAAACTAGAAGGAATATGAGGGGAATCTTAGATGGTTTGTTAGCATCTCCATTCATTGTGAAAGAAAAAAAACTTGAATGTTCATAAACCATGTACGAATATATATACTATAGTTACTTTTTTCTTATTTTTACATTTGACTAGTGTTTTAAAATGTATTTTATTCAAAATATGGGTCACCAACATTTTTACGCGATAAAATTGTTTTGAAGGAGCGAAAAAGTATTGATTTTGCAAGTGATGTGTTATAACTCAATCAAACTAAGAAATTGACCTTGCAGTGATTTATATTTTTAATTTTAATGAGATAGTTTGAATTATCATCCTGCTTTAACAATCAAAAAGATTATATTAGAGTTTCCAAGTACTATCAAACGTCCAAAAACTAGAAATAATAGATAAGTAAACAAGCAACTTAGAAACATACTATAATATTATGAGTCTAAGGCCTAAAGACATAAAAAAGATTAAAAAAAAAAAAAGTAAGAATATAAACCAATGGCTATTTATCTTTGAGTCCTAGTCATGAAAAAATTCTTGTCGGAAGTGTTTTCCCTTTTAATGAGCCTTACATGATGTGAATTCGAATTATCCATGATTCAATATTTATATCCAACATCAAGTAAAAACTGAAAAAAAAAACAATTGATGTTAATGGTACTTATAGAAAGGATTGTCTTAGAATCCCTTTAATAAAGATATTACAAGAGTTCAAAGTTTACAAAAATATTTGGAACAATCTTCCAAACAAGCCTTCCTTTTATTATCTGTGCTAAATTTAGAGCATCTATGAAATGAACAACCAAGCTTACAATAGTAAATTTTATTATGTACACTCAGCGGTGAATCACAACCAGCAATACAATCAATGTAACATCGATTGTCACCCTTACAAAATTGCCTGCAATCCTTTTCGCATTTTAAAACGCTAGCGTCGATCCTTTCTGCAGCAAAAATCATCATCAGCATTATAACAATTGTTATTCCTTCCTTGACCATCTTCATATATTAACTTCTTTTCTCACTTTTGTAATTTGCAACAATACTTTGTGTGGCCTAAATAGATAAGTAATTGGTGCTAAAATCAACCTATTTAAAGCAAAATGAAAGCAACATAATTCATGTCACTAAAATCGAAATAGGTAAATCTATAAATGAAATTAACTAAATACCATTTTTGTTAATAGATTTTTCAAAATTTTGAATAACTAATCTGGAAAATAATTAAATAACAGTAAAAAATGACCACATCTATCATGGGAACAACTTTAATAGGAAGAATTGCCCATGTCCTAATTATTTTTATTAGGAAAATGAAATTCAAATGAAGAAAACGATGTATGTTTAATTGTCTTTTTCAAAATACGGAAATGGTCAAAACTACCCCTACTGTTTGATATATAAATGGTTTACAAATATCCTTAGTCCATCTATCAATCCAATAATGAAATAAGATTATATACATACGATATATAAATTATACATATATTAAATATTCGCTGGTTATTTTACGCTTAGGCACTTGGATAGACAGCTATTTTAAGTTAATTCTTCAAATAAAAAGGTTACCCTATACAATTCTACTTCAGCTTTCTTTTGAATCTAATTAATCGATTTCCCTGTATTCTAGCTTTTAGTTTTCATCAACTTTAAATTATTAAGTTAGTGTTACGAATCAAAACTTGAATGAAGGTCTTTGAAATGATATCTACATATCACCTTTTTTAACGAATAAAAACCCTTTTTAATCTAAATCTCGACAAGACTCATGAGAAAACTATTTAATAAGTCGATAACGCACCACTAGAAGTCATGAGAAATCAAAGTTATACTTACTTTGAGAAAGTCATTGTTGTGTCGGGATGAGGAGAAAAAGAACAAGAAGAATGATATATGATTTTACTTTAAGAATTAAAAAAAATATATTCGAGAAAAAGAACAAGAAGAATGAAATACAATTTTACTAATAAAATTGAAAATATTACATCATACAAATCTATATTTGTTATAAAACAATAAAAGGAGAAGAAGAGTATTGCAGAGAAAATCAGAGAGAGAATTCTTATTGAATTTTGGGATCAATTATAGTGGAATAGAACCCTCTATTTATAGGGAAAAAGTGACTTATTGTGATGACCCTAAAGGTCATCCCGTATATTCTAGCAAATTCTGTGCTCCAAGGTCATGAAAAACCTCCTTCTATCTCACCTCGATTCGCGTGCGCAGCCCGGGCGTGTAGCCGGGAAGCCTTTATGTGAAAAACTGATAAAAATAATAATTTTGTATTAGAAATTTGAATAAATTTGACTTCGGTCAACATTTTTGGTAAACGGACCCGGAACCGTAATTTGACGGTGACGGAGGGTCCGTAGGAAAATATGAGACTTGGGCATATGCTCGAAATCGAATTCCGAGAAATGAGTTTTTAAAGAAAATTATTTTCTGAAAAATATAAAGGTTTTTGAAAATAAAATGTTATGTGAAACCTGTGGCATCGGGCCCGTATCTTGGTTCCGGGGCCCGGTACAGGTTCAATATGATTATATGTTTTATCTGTGAAGTTTGGTATGAAACGGACTTCGTTTGGCGTGATTCGGACCTTAAATGCAAAATTTGATGTTAAAAGAAGTTTTGAGGAATTTAATTGATTTTTAGTTTGATTCGTCATTTTAGTGTTATTTTATGTGATTTGGAACCTCGAGGGAGTCCGTATTAAGTTATAAGACTTGTTTGTGCATTTGGACGGTGTCCCGGGGGGCCTGGGTGTGTTTCGGATAGGTTCCGGGTCCATTTTCCCTATTTTGAACTGCTGAAAACTGTCATCTGGTTTCCTTCTATGCGATCGCATAGAGTGTCTGACTCGCCCAGTAATTTCCTTCACTGCGATCGCAATAGGTCGTCCGCGATAGCAGAAGCCAACTTACTCCTTATACGCGATCGCATAAGCTATTCCGCGATCACGTAGGATATTTTAAGCCTACTTCATTTTCCTTCTACGTGATCGCGCCTCGATCCCTGCTATTGCGATTCACGAAACACTTGGGCAGAATATAAGGTTGCAAAATCGAGGGTTTCACCATTTTAAACATATTTTGACTTCTAGAACTCGACCTTGGGCGATTCCTTGAGGGTTTTTCACACAAATCGAATGGGTAAGTGTTCTTCCACTAGAATTAGTTATATTTCATGAATTAGTTCTTGTGTTCATCATTTAATTTGTGTTTTGGGTTGAGGGAATTGTGATTTTTGAAAGAAAGTTTCTAAAATGAAAAATATGATTTAAAAGACCAAATATTATCGAAATTGGATAAATTTATTATGGGTGAACTCGTATCGGAATGGGTAATCGGAATTTGTAAAATTTGTCGGGTTTCGAGATGCGGGCCCGGGGGTCAACTTTTGGGTTGATTTTTATGATTTTGTAAAGATTGAGACTTTATTATTCAGAATCGTTCCTTATACTTTTTATGTGTATTTTGAAGTTGTTTTAGTTGATTGTAAGCCGTCCGGAGGTTTTTCCTCCTGAGAAGTCTATTTTCGAATACCGGGTTGTCGTTTTTGAGGTAAGTACCTTGCCTAACCTTGTGTGGGGGAACTACCCCTTAGGATTGAGTCTTCTTTGTTGATTGTAGCCCGTGTATATGAGGTGACGAGTGCGTACTCGGACTTATTTGCAATTAGATTGGCCTTTTAGGATTCATATCTTCTTATATTACCTGTGTATGATTTGTAATTGTTACATTTGAATCCTTGGTTGTTAATTTCATCCCTTCCTGTTTAAATTAGAATTACTTGTCTTTTGGATTTTTTCGTTGGCTATTTGACTTTACTTGACTTAACTGGATATTCTACTTTTCTTATCATCATGCTATATTTTCTTCCTAGCTTGCCTAATTGACTATAATTAGCGTCATCTAGCCTTATAGTCAACTAGCCGTAGTTGGAACATTTATTCATTGGAGTCAAGCATGCCCGTGAGTCTTACATTATGATTTATATGACTATTCCATTAAGTGCTACTTAGGTCTAATTGTTAGACATTTATGTTATTGGTATTTCCTGATGTTGCCTATTACTGAGCCTTTGTTGAAGTTGAGTGTAGTCTGTGAAGTTAATTGTTCAAGTGAGATTGGTTATAGTTTTTTTTCCTTGCCGGGATTGTGTGGTTTCTCTTATTACTCCGTTGTTGATGATGTTGTTTGCCTTGTTGACTCCCTTGCCGGGATGTTATGGTCACTATTACCGTTTAAGTTGTTAATGATATTGTTTTCACTGTTGACTCCCTTGCCGGGATGGTATGATTTCTATTGTTGATTATATTGTTGATGATATTGTTTGCGTCGTTGACTCCCTTGCCGGGATGTTGTGATTTATGGTTCTTATTGTTGATCTCCCTGGTTAAATTGTTGTTTATGTTATTCAGCACGAGGGAACATTCCGTGCCATGTTTATGTTATTTAGCACGAGGGAACATTCCGTGCCATGTTTATGTTATTTAGCACGAGGGAAGATTCCGTGCCATGTCTATGTTATTTAGCACGAGGGAACATTCCGTGCCATGTTTATGTTATTTAGCACGAGGGAACATTCTGTGTCATGTTATGTTATGTTAGCACTACGGGACATTCCGTTCCATGTTATGTTTTGTTAGCACGAGGGGACATTCCGTGCCATGTTATGTTATGTTAGCACGAGGGGACATTTCGTGCCATGTTATGTTATGTTAGCACGAGAGGACATTGTGCCATGTTATGTTATGTTAGCACGAGGGGACGTTCCGTGCCATGTTATGTTATGTTAGCACGAGGGGAAATTCCGTGCCGTATTTATGCATCATTATTTTCGTTGTTCCTATTTGCTATTTACTGCATTTATGGGCAAAATTTGATATTCCTCCTGTACTGCATGGCAACTTCTGAGTTACGGACTGAGTTCCGGTGGATAAATCTTGAGGAGATTTTGATCAAGGGATTTTATTGAAAAGTATTATTGAAGAAGCAATGGTTTTGAAATGATTGTATTTGAATGACTTTTACATCGAAGGTATATTTGAAAAGTACTAGACTTGCCTAAAATTCTATTTGGAAGTCATTTATTGGGAAAGCGTCTTTGAAAAATTTCGTATTTTGAAAGAAACTATGTTTTACGTAATTCTCTCTATTAAATATACTTATATCTACTTTTGGAGAGAGTATGTTTTCAAAGGAAACTCTTCCATACTAAAATAATTTTATTTGCAAAACTTTTTCATATGAACTGTTGTTTAAAGATTTTCACCAGTCTATGGGTTTTAATGGCTAAGGCCCGATGTGAACAAACCGACGTAGTGTTGAGTTATTGGCGTTCTCTATTGTATTGTCTTTCCTTTCGGTTTGGCTTGTTTTGTTGTCCATCTTTCTGTCTATTTTTATGTTGTTTCATGATTGATTTCTGTAATTTCCTTTCGCTTTATATTGTCATTGTCGTATATTATTCCGTGAAGCCTTAGGTAGATGTAACGTTCGGTCATTTCTATATTCATGTTATTTCTTTTGTAGACCAGTGGTGTCTTGACTAGTCCTCGTCACTACTCCACTGAGGTTAGGCTTGATACTTACTGGGCACCGTTGTAGTGTACCCATACTACACTTCTGCATATTTTTGTGTGCAGATCCAAGTATATATTGTAGTAGCTGTGTGGATGATTGCCGAGGAGACTCAAGGTAACCTACTGCTGCGCAGGCGTCAGAGTCACCTTCTTTATATTTATTATTCATACGCTGTTGTATTTATTTCCAAACAGATGTACTTAGAAGTTGTAGAAGATTCGTAGAGCTTATGACTTGTAGTACCGGTTTTGGGAAAGTTTGTACATTCTGTCGAGATTTTATATCGAGACTGATAGCCTTCTTTTATTCTTGTTGTTATTCAGTAACTGTTTGGCTTACCTAGTCCCTAAGACTAGGTGCCATCATGATACCCAACAGAGGAAAATTTGGGCAGTGACAAGTTGTTATCAGAGCTCTAGGTTCATAGGTGTTACGAGTCATAAGCGAGTTTAGTAGAGTCTTGCGGATCGGTACAGAGACGTCTGTACTTATCTTCGAGAGGCTACGAAACTATTAGGACAATTTCACTTTCTTCATTTCTATCGTACGAGTTTATTGATCTTGAAGTTTGAAGTTATCGTTCCATTCTCTCACCGATGGTGAGGACACGAACGACGATTCCTGATGATGTTACCCCGAAGCAAGTGTCGCAAGGGTCAGAGATAGGGGCCAACGAGGAGCACGTGCCGCAGTTAAGATGGCTACTAGAGCAGCCGTTCAGGAGTCGCCAGTAGTTCTAGTTGGGGGATAGGTACCGGGGGCGCCTGTTGCTACCCCGGACTTCAGGAGACCTGAGCACAATTTTGAGTATAAGTAGTACATTTACTCAGGCAGGGTTGATTCTAGTGCACCAGATGCTTCGCAGATCAGGGGAGGAGTTCAGGCTTCCACCGTCTACACTCTAGAGTAGCGAAATCACATTGGTCAGATACCCGTTGTCATGACAGCACGACATGTGGTTTCAGTTCAGCCCGTGGTTAGGACAGTAGCATCAAAGAAAGAATACCTTGGACGGTAGAGGTACAGGAAGTACCACCCTCCTATCTTTCAGTGGATTGGCGACGGATGATACCAAGTATTTCTGGGAAGTCACTATATTCTTCGTACTTCGGGTATTGTGGAGATGAGCGGGATTGCTTTTGTCACGTCTCAGGTTCAGAGTAGTGGGTTGATTAGTGGTGGCGGCATCTGAGTTGGGGTCACCTGACCAAGTTAGCTTCACTAACATGGATTCAGTTTTCGGAGATGCCTTGAGGGAGGTTGCACCTCAGTTCCTTCGGGATGTACGTCACACGAAGTTTGAGCAGTTGCATCAAGGCGCTGTGTCACTATGGGAGCATGCCGTTAGATTCAGTGAGTGGGCCAGACATGGACTTCACTTGGTTGATTCAGTAGGAGATGAGTCCGTAGAGTCATTTGGGAGATTCAGGCATGATATTCGGTTTAGTGGGACTTCAGAGCTAGAGTAGGATGCTTCATTTCAGCAGGTAGGAGGGATCACTCGCCAGTTAGAGCGCATGTGGGACCTGGAGCGAGAGGAAAGACGATATCATAGAGAGATTTCAGGGAGGAAATGAAGCCTCGTAGATTAGAGGAATCTACTGGTCCGTATTATGGGGGAAAGGTACGACACGGTAGAAGTTTTGTGGGTTAACCAATTCAGTTTGCATTACCAGCTTCGCATGGGATTTCAGGTACTCATGGGTCTTAGAGGATTCATATTGTGTGTTTTTCCACAGCCATGTCGGCAGGGAGATTGTTTTCAGTGTGGAAATGTTAGTTACAGGGTGAGAGAGTGTTCCAGGATTCAGGTAGGTGTGTGGTAGTAGGGTATTCAGGTGAGTAGAGGGCCCCTAAGAGGGGGAGACCCGACCCATTGTTGTGTTTCATATAGTAAAATAGAGGCCGTTGTGCCAAATATCATCACACATGTATGTTTTGATGTGTTATGGAGGGGCATCTATTGTAATTCATTGTAGTTCTGCTTGTCGGGACGATTTCCCTTATTTGTTGTTTCATTTATGAGTGAGTTCCGTATTTTGCACTCCATTTTGTGTTTGCTCCTGTTGGAATATTTTATGAGTAGTAGGCCGTGTCTATCGTTGTTCATTTCATTCTTGATAGTGGTGATACTGGAAGTGAGTCCTTGTTGTTCTTCGTGGTAAGCTTTATGTGATTTTCCTGAGTATTTTGTTTACGAGTTAGGATTTGATATTCCATCGAGATGTAAGATCAACTAGCGTTATGATTTTATCAGCTGAGATGAATTAGTGGAGGAATTTCAATTGGTATGATATATTTTCGGTATGTGATTCAGAGATGAGGGCGAGGTCCGCGTGATAATTGTGATTCGATATGTTTGGACCAGACTGACTACCGCGGTGGAATTTTATCAGGATGGAATCCTTGTGATTTGTTCATATGCTTTTCTTCTTCCTTGTTATATTGCTTTTGGTAAGTCGGTATTGATGGAGAGTTGTGCCTATGGGATTTCTTGATAGCTCCTTTATATGTTTCTATTTTCATATTCAGTCATTTCGTTATATGTTTCTTTAGTTTAGTTTGCGGAATGTGTGTCTGGTAGTGGTAGTTGTGGCTCGGTGTTTCGGGTGCCTAATAATGAAGTCTTCGTGTTCATTGCATCATTAT
Organism: Nicotiana paniculata; assembly: GCA_005239505.1. Taxonomy (NCBI): domain Eukaryota; kingdom Viridiplantae; phylum Streptophyta; class Magnoliopsida; order Solanales; family Solanaceae; genus Nicotiana; species Nicotiana paniculata. Next base: position 30,772 of record ML323550.1, on the reverse strand, counting down.
CAGTGTTATGGGGTTTAGAAACAGAGTTCTTTCTGATGTGGGACTGATTGCCAATGTCGAGTTGATTTCGGGCAGTTATTGTGATCAAAACTGGTATATGAGCCTATGTGTGATGTATTGTGTTGTGTGGTCGTGCCTTGTGGGTGTAGTCATGAGTTGATGTAGCTGATTGAAGCTAATGCCGGATATGGATTTAGAATCGGGTCTTTTGTAAATGAGTAGTGGGTGAGAAGAAGAGGTAGGGGCTTATCAGTGGTGATGTGAAGGCTATATTGCAGTTGTGATTGTTTCGTCAGGCTTTCGTGGATTGGGATGACGTGGGATCACCCGCGGGCATGTGTTAGAAGTGTACAATCAGTGATTGGCTGAGTTCAAGGTGAATCCTGGCACATTCGAGGACGAACGTTTGTTTAAGAGGGGGAGGATGTGATGACCCTAAAGGTCATCCCGTATATTCTAGAAAATTCTATGTTTCGAGGTCGTGAAAACCTCCTTCTATCTCACCTCGATTCACGTGCGCAGCCCGGGCGTGTAGCTGGGAAACCATTATGTGAAAAACTGATAAAAATGATAATTTTGTATTAGAAATTTGAATAAAGTTGACTTCGGTCAATATTTTTAGTAAACGGGCCTGGACCCGTAATTTGACGGTCCCAAAGGGTCCGTAGGAAAATATGTGACTTGGGCGTATGCCCGGAATCAAATTCGGAAGTCCTAAGTCCGAGAAATGAATTTTTAAAGAAAATTATTTTTTGAAAAAAATAAAGGTTTTTGAAAATAAAATGTTATGTGAAACCTGTGGTATTGGGCCCGTATCTTGGTTCTGGGGCTCGGTATAGGTTCGATATGATTTATATGTTTTATCTGTGAAGTTTGGTTTGAAACTGACTTCATTTGGCGTAATTCGGACCTTAAATGTAAAATTTGATGTTAAAAGAAGTTTTGAGGAATTTCATTGATTTTTGGTTTGATTCGTCGTTTTAGTGTTATTTTATGTGATTTGGAACCTCGAGCAAGTCCGTATTAAGTTATAAGACTTGTTTGTGCATTTGGACGGGTCCCGGGGGGCCTCGGGGGGCCTCGGGTGTGTTTCGGATAGGTTCTGGGTCCATTTTCCCTATTTTGAACTACTGAAAACTGTCATCTGGTTTCCTTCTATGCGATCGCATAGAAGGATCTGCAATTGCATAGAGTGTTTGACTCGCCCAATAATTTCCTTCACTGCGATCGCAATAGTTGGTCCGCGATCGCAGAAGCCAACTTACTCCTTATACGCGATCGCATAAGCTATTCCGCGATCACGTTGGTCATTTTAAGCCAGCTTCATTTTCCTTCTACACGATTGCGCCTCGATCCCCGTGATCGCGATTCATAAAACACTTGGGCAGAATATAAGTTTGCAAAATTGGGGGTTTCACCATTTTAAATATATTTTGACTTCTAGAACTCGGCCTTGGGCGATTCCTTGAAGGTTTTTCATACAAATCGAATGGGTAAGTGTTCTTCCACTAGAATTAATTATATTTCATGAATTAGTTTTTGCGTTCATCATTTAATTAGTGTTTTGGGTTGAGGGAATTGTGGGTTTTGAAAGAAATCTTCTAAAATGAAAATTCATGATTTCAACGACCAAATGTTATCGGACTTGGATAAATTTAGTATGGGTGAACTCGTATCGGAATGTGTAATCGGAATTTGTAAAATTTGTCGGGTTCCGAGGTGCGGTCCCGGGGGTCGATTTTTATGATTTTGTAAAGATTGAGACTTTATTATTCGGAACCGTTCCTTATACGTTTTATGTGTATTTTGAAGTTGTTTTAGTTGATTGTAAGCCGTCAGGAGGTCTTTCCACCCGAGAAGTCTATTTTCGAATACCGGGTTGTCGTCTTTGAGGTAAGTACCTTGCCTAACCTTGTGTGTGGGAACTACCCCTTAGGATTGAGTCTTCTTTGTTGATTGTAGTCTGTGTATACGAGGTGACGAGTGCGTACTCGGACTTATTTGCAATTAGATTGGCCTTTTAGGATTCGTAGGTTCTTATATTACCTGTGTATGATTTGTAATTGTTACATTTGAATCCTTGGTTGTTAATTTCATCCCTTCCTGTTTAAATTAGAATTACTTGTCTTTTGGATTCCTTCGTTGGCTATTTGACTTTGCTTGACTTAACTTAATATTCTACTTTTCTTATCATCATGCTATATTTTCTTCCTAGCTTGCCTAATTGACTATAATTAGTGTCATCTATCCTTATAACTAGGCGTAGTTCGAACAGTTATTCGTTGGAGTCAAGCATGCCTGTGAGTCTTACATTGTGATTTATATGACTATTCCCTTAAGTGCTACTTAGGTCTAATTTTTAGACATTTATGTTATTGGTATTTTCTGATGTTGCCTATTACTGAACTTTTGTTGAAGTTGAGTTTAGTCCGTGAAGTTAACTGTTTAAGTGAGATTGGTTATAGCTGTTTTCCCTTGTCGCGATTGTGTGGTTTCTCTTATTACTCCGTTGTTGATGATGTTTTTTGCCCTGTTGACTCCTTTGCCGGGATGTTATGGTTTCTATTACCGTTTAAGTTGTTAATGATATTATTTTCATTGTTGACTCCCTTACCGGGATGATATGATTTCTATTGTACATTATACTGTTGCTGATACTGTTTGCGTCGTTGACTCCCTTGCCGGGATGTTGTGATTTATGGTTCTTATTGTTGATCTCCCTGGTTAAGTTTTTATGTTAACGTGGAAACATTCCGTGCCATGTTTATGTTATTTAGCACGAGAGAACATTCCGTGCCATGTTTATGTTATTTAGCACGAGGGAACATTCCGTGCCATATTTATGTTATTTAGCACGAGGGATCATTTCGTGCCATGTTTATGTTATTTAGCACAAGGGAACATTCCGTGCCATTTTTATGTTATTTAGCACGAGGGAAGATTCCGTGCCATGTCTATGTTATTTAGCACGAGGGAACATTCCGTGCCATGTTTATGTTATTTAGCACGAGAGAAAATTCTTTGTCATGTTATGTTATGTTAGCACTACGGGACATTCCGTTTCATGTTATGTTTTGTTAGCACGAGGGGACATTCCGTGCCATGTTATGTTATGTTAGCACGACGGGACATTCCGTGTCATGTTATGTTATGTTGGGACATTGTGCCATGTTATATTATGTTAGCACGAGGGGACATTCCGTGCCATGTTATGTATTGTTAGCACGAGGGGACATTCCGTGCCATGTTATGTTATGTTAGCACGAGGGAAAATTCCGTGCCGTATTTATGCATCATTATTTCCATTGTTCCTGTTTGCTATTTACTGCATTTATGGTCAAGATTTGATATTCCTCCTGTACTGCATGACAATTTCTGAGTTACGGAATGAGTTCCGATTGATAAATCTTGAGGAGATTTTGATCAAGGGATTTTATTGAAAAGTATTATTGAAGAAGCAATGGTTTTGAAATGATTGTATTTGAATGACTTTTACATCGAAGGTATATTTGAAAAGTACTAGTCTTGCCTAAAATGATATTTTGAAGTCATTTATTGGGAAATTATCTTTGGGATGTTTCGTATTTTGAAAGAAACTATGGTTTACGTAATTCTCTCTATTAAATATACTTATATCTACTTTTGGAGAGAGTATGTTTTCAAAGGAAACTCTTCCATTCTAAAATGATTTTATTTGCAAAACTTTTTCATATGAACTGTTGTTTAAAGATTTCCACCAGTCTATGGGTTTTAATGGCTAAGGCCCGATTTGAACAAACCGACGTAGAGTTGAGTTATTGGCGTTCTCTATTGTATTGTGTTTCCTTTCGGTTTGGCTTGTTTTGTTGTCCATCTTTCTGTGTATTTTTATGTTGTTTTGTGATTGATTTCTGTAATTTCCTTCCACTTTATATTGTCATTGTCGTATATTATTCCGTGAAGCCTTAGGTAGATGTAACGTTCAATCATTTCTATATTCATGTTATTTCTTTTGTAGACCAGTGGTGTGTTGACTAGTCCTCGTCACTACTCCACGGAGGTTAGTCTTGATACTTACTGGGCACCGTTGTGGTGTTCTCATACTACACTTCTGCATATTTTTGTGTGCAGATCCAGGTATATATTATAGTAGCTGTGTGGATGATTGCCAAGGAGACTCAAGGTAACCTGCTGCTGCGTTCGCAGGCGTCGGAGTCACCTTCTTTGGGTTTATTATTCATACACTGTTGTAATTATTTCCAAACAAATGTACTTAGAAGTTGTAGAAGATTCCTAGAGCTTATGACTTGTACTACCGGTTTTGGAAAAGTTTGTACATTCTGTTGAGATTTTATATCGAGACTGCTAGCCTTCTTTATTTCTTGTTGTTATTCAGTAACTGTTAGGCTTACCTAGTCCCTAAGATTAGGTGCCATCACGATACCCAACGGAGGGAAATTTGAGTCGTTACACTTAGCCACCAAGTAAAATTCCTAAGATCTCTCTAAAATATGGACATTCACCTTAAATAGAATTCTATTTATAACACTCCCCCTTAAATGTCTATTCAACAGATAATGTGCTTCGTTAAAATCTTAACTAAAATAAAACTCAATGGGAAAAAAATTCTAGTAAAGGAAAAAGAGTACACATGTTTAATAATACGCCTTTTGGTTGTCTCGTTAAAAATCTTGCAAGGAAAATCCAGTGGGACAAAATCTTGTAAGGAAAAAAAGTACAACGCGTATTAACTTCCCCTGATGAGAGCATCAATTCACATCCTTGAACCTTCACATCCCAATCTTGTGCACTAGCTTCTTGAATATTGACGTCACCAGAGATTTGATGAATAAATCATCCATATTAACTTCAATGAATACGTTGCACCTTGAAAATCCCCGCTCACATTATCACGCTTATAGAGAATTGATAATTCATTACATATAGCATTTTCTCAAATGTTTATCATCTCTCCCCCTCATGTTAGAAAAATTAACTTGCTTCCTCAACTTTGGGAATCCATCTTTGTGCGTTATGGTATTAATCAAAATATACACCGCACATCAATAATAATAAGATGAAATTATTTGGTTTCTGACCCTGAACCACTTGTGAAGAGAGAATATAATATACTTTCGTATATAACGTATATCAACATGATGTAGATAACGGTGTTCTCATAAGCAATAGTTTAGCTATTAAGTGAAGGCACTCATTAAATCATTTTGCTAAACGAAATCAACTTATCAAGATGAACTATCTTGAACAAAAAATCTGGAAATTATGCTCGAAATTAAATTATTGAGAAAGTTACCTCGCAAACACCATGTTGCGGGTTAATAATAATCGCACATGTAACCATCTCATAGATGCATCTTATGTGGTATACATGATAGGTGAATGAGCCCATATTCACCTTTGATATTTTCAGCATTCATGGAATTCAATCCCAATTTTAGTTGGTCTATTAATTAATGGGAACAAACAACATAAGAGAATTCTTAAAAAACTTTCTAGTTCTTTAATATTTACTCATGTGAATTCTCTTTCATTTTTGCACATCATACTTAAACTGATATGGCTAAACCAATTATGCCAACTGAATAAATTATCAATATTGATAAAGTTCAAGTTTACACCATGACATGTGCAATTATCAATAAATTTCAAGTTTATTATGATATGAGTTTTTATATCAATAAACTTATACTTTATTGTGTCATTCTTTTATTTGTGTAATACAAACTGAAGAATAGTGTGTGACTTTTCACATACATATTACCCCACTACAAGTTGTAGTAATAGAAGATATTAAATCTTTCCTTTATTTATAGTCTCAATATAACCAACCGCTTTCGCGAATACTTTAGAAACTCAATAAGTTTCTTTGAGACTTACTACAACACAATAAATTGACATGATAATCAATTTTATTCCTCCAAAATAGTAATAATTGGCTCTCCTAGAGCTTTCATTTAATTTTGTACTACCACATATTCATCAATATCCATATGATGAATATCTCCTTCAAGGAGAAAGTTATACCATTATGATCATGGTCAAAATCATTATAGGCAAGATATGTTTCTTCTATTACTTTTGCCTTTTAATAATCACATTGCCATAACATTTTGGCATAATCACAATATGTACGTGATCAATGATAATTCATGCCATAATAATGAAATTGTTTTCTTATTTCATCTCAAACCTCCTTTTAGAGGTGAGTGTGGTATATTCACTACTACTAGCACATTCATATTCCTCCAAGAATAGGTATTCATAAATCAGATATTTTCACATTCACATCATGAATGGACCATAATCATCTATATGTGCTTTACAAAATCTCATGCCAAATCGATGAAAAATATTAATTTCACAGAGTGAATGATTATTTTCAGAACCCTTATTATTCTCATTATCACAATGATGACAATTATAATTTCGTCTATTGCCACATCCACATCCATTGATACCTTCACGGTAATATTTTGTCTTCTTTCAGACTTATACATATTGCTATCACATTCTCTTAAGGGGAATGAGAATGAGGAAAATTCAATGGGACGAGTTTCACTTATTTGCCCACAATCATACATGAATTTGATCATGGCAAGGCATATAAATTTTACCACTTCGGATAATTATAATTTCTTGCAAACTCTATTAGAGGTATAATCAAAGTTTATTGTCTTTGCTTGTATTTAAAATCAAATTATAGAATTTCAAGAATTTAAAAGAGAAAAATAAAGTAAAATACTTACCTTAAATCCAGAATTTAATCATGAAAGAAGTTCATGGAACAACAATCATTATGCTCAATTCCAAAGCCTCTACTCAATTGGTTAGAGTTTCGTGCTGATAACATGTTATAGAACAATATAAGGAGAAGAAGAGTATTGCAGAGAAAATTAGAGAGAGAATACTTATTGAATTTTGGGATCAATTACAATGGAATAGAACCCCTCTATTTATAGGGAAAAAGTGACTTAGCCACCAAGTAAAATCTCTCTAAAATATATACATTCACCTTAAATAGAATTCTATTTATAACAATATTTTATTTTTAGCTTTCTTTTGAATCTTGTTACTCGATTTTCCTTTATTCTGCCTTTTTCTTAATTAATTCTAAATCTTCATTTTAAGTTTGTCCTTATTACTGAAATTTTATTTATCTCATTTAAAAAATGAAGGAATTCTTTTTTCTGAGCCTTAATTAATATAAGGAGAAAATCTGGATATTGATAACTAATTTTCAAAATTAGTATTCAATTTCTGAAAAAAATATTTTTGGTATATATGGTATTTGATTAATTTCATTATTCACTTAACATTTTCACTTTTAGTTACATGATCAATGTAATATGATTGCATCTATTTTACTTTAAATTGGCTAACTATCACACCACATACTCAGCCTTTTAGGCCCCAAACATTTGTAGCAAATTTAAAAAATGAGACAAAAAGTAAACATAAGAAACATGTAGATGAAATATGAGTAGAAATTTTTAGCATTGGAATTCAAAGCAACTATTAAAAAAGGTATCCACAAACACAAATAGCGTAACCTTTCGGAGTTGCCTGTTTGGAGGGTGGTTATCCATACGGATATTCTGGGATCGATTCCTCTCTTAATATCTTCTGAGTTGAGTGTACCGTACGAGGCTTGCCTAGTGCGATTTACATTTCCTGTATGATTTACATACTATTACACATAAAAAATTTACCTAATACGCACAAAATGCTCACCCAAAGAGCAAAGATTGTGACGGAGGTTGAGCGATTGCAAATTTCCCTTCTTACCAAAAAAACAAAAAAAAAAAACACATAGCGTCCGGCAACATTGGATCCTCTACACAAGAAGCAACAACTAATGAATCTTTATGTAACTCATGACATCTGTCATCACAATCTGTGTCTATCTTAAGCGCATTTGTGCATGTCAAATCACCAGTCAATTCATTTCAACGGTACTTATAGAAAGGTTTGTCTTAGAATCTCATTAATAGAGAGATGACAAGGTCTAAAATCTACAAAAATATGAGGAACAATCTTCCAAACAAGCCTTCCTTTTATCATCTGCACTAAATTTAGAGCATCTTTGAAATGAACAACCAAGTTTACAGTAGTAAATTTGATTATGCACAGTACTCAAAGATAAATCACAACCGGCAATACAATCAACATAACATTGATTGTCACCCTTACATACTTGCTTGCAATTGTATATGCATTTTTGTAGATTAGGATCGAACCCTTCTGCAGCAAAAATCATCATCAGCATTATAGCAATTGTTATTTCTTCCTTCACCATCTTCATATATTGACTTCTTCTCACTTTCCTGATTTGCATCAAAACTTTGTTTGTCCTAAATAGATAAGTTAGTTGTGTAAAATGAGCATATTTAAAATAAGATGGAAGCAAGTTAATTATGTCAATGGAATTGAAATAGGTAAGTCCATAAATGAAATTAACTAAATACCATTTTTATTAATAGATTTTTCAAATTTAGAATAACTAATTTGGGAAATAGTTAAGTAGTAGAAAATTTACCATATCTATCATGGAAAAAACTTTATTAGGAAGAATTGCTCATTCATGATCTTTTTTATTAGGAAAATATAATCCAAATGAAGAAAGAGATGTATGTTTAAATGCCCTTTTCAAATTACGTAAAAATACCGTGGCTGCAAATTTCCACAATTAAGAGGAAGGACACTGACAGGTTAATATACTAAAAGTTATAATGGGAAAGTAAAGCATAGTAAAAAAATAAAATGGAAGCATGAATTAACAGTAGGGATTAGAAATCTTCTTATTATGATAGTCTTGTGTCTAAGGAGTACAAAGCCAATGGTTTATGTAAAGGGACGAGATTTATGTAACTCGGGCCGCACCGTGTGCTCGCCCTTTACCCCGGTCCCTGCTTCTGGCGGCTCAGACTGGGGGCTCGGGTGCCTGATCGCCGGTCCTTCCGGTACGGGTCCTCACCATCTGTGAGAAAGAATAGAATAGAGTTTTAGAATTTTGATGTCAATAACTCGCACGACAAGGAAATCCAAGGAATATGATTGTTCTTAACATTTACATAGCCTCCCAAAGATGGATACGGACGTCTCCGTACTGATTCGCGAGACTCTAATAAACTGGCTTGTGACTTATGACTCCTATGAACCTAGACGCTCTGATACCAACTTGCCATGACCCGATTTACCCTCCGAAAGGTATCGTGACGGCACATAGTCTTTACGACTAGGTAAGACTAACTTGCAGATAAAACTTAATTAAAAATATGATAAATAAAGAGATAAAGGACCAAGTCTGAATAATCATAACGATACTGCTCGGCTCATACAAAAATATAACTCCCAGGGATCCGGATTGTCACAAGCTTCTATACTACTGTAGCTTTAAACAAAAATTGGAAAGTACATAGGGAAAATCTCTATAAGATATAATAGAAGGAGACTCAGGGAATTCTGCGAACGCGGTAGAAATACCTTACGGTCTCCTAGAACAGTAGCAACCACTAGCCACGCCACTGATAACTCGTACCTGGATCTTCACACGAAAAACATGTGCAGGAAAGGGCATGAGTACACCACATTTGGTACCCAGTAAGGGCCAAGCCTAACCCCAGTTAAGTAGTGACGTGGTCAGGTTAAGGCTGTACTAGATTACTATATAAATCAATTTAAAACAGTACAAAAGATAAGTAATTTCTACAGTAAACAGTTAAATAAAATAATCTGAAACATAACAGTAAAGAGAGCCCTCAGCTCAGCACAATGTATCACAAGGTGGAATCTCCCGGGATATCGTCCCGTAGTTCCAAATGATTATGCAGTACATGGGGATCTCCCAGAATACGTCCATAGTTCCAAAATAAATATACAGTGCTAGGGGATCTCCCGGAGTACGTCCGTAGTCTCAATTTAAATATGCAATATAGGGAGATCTCCCGGAATACGCCCGTAGTCCCAATTTAAATATGTAGTACAGAGGGATCTCTTGGAATACGTTCGTAGTCCCAATTTAAATATGCGATGTGAAATGAATGAAAGATAAGGCATCAATTAAAACAATTCATCAAATCGCAGGTACGGAAGAGCAATAAGCTAACCAAACATGGCGTACAGAGTATCAGATAGGCAATTTAGTATTAAACAGGTAAGCATGCTTTCCTAATATAAGTTATATAATTTAACACATTAAAGCAATGTAATGTGGGAAAGGAAAAATAAGATTTTTGCAATAATGGACCGTATATGTACTCGTCACCTCACGTACACGGTGTCCACATAACAATAAATGTCAAAACATCCTAAGGGGAAGTCCCCAACATAGAGTTAGGCAAGCCACTTACCTCGACTGCTCAAATCAACTCGATACCGCGCTCTTGCCACGACTACTCGAATCCAAATGGCCCAAATCAAATTGATTGTATAATGCAAATATAACCTTAAGTAACTCATTTAACTAATCAATTTGAAGCTAAAACACGAAATTAGGAAAATCGCCCCAAAAAGTCCCCGTGCTCACGTCGCGAAATCGGGTAATAATCACAAATTTCGAACACCCATTCGCTCACGAGTATAACCATACCAAATTAACTCAAATCCGATATCAAAATCTTGATCAAAACCCAAAAATTCGGCCTAGGAACTTTTCTAAAATTTTCCCAATTTTTCGCCCCAAATTCGAAATTAAGAGACAAAATTAAGCATAGATTAGCGGGAATTAATCAAAATCGAGTAAGAATAACATACCCCAAACACTCAAGTGAAAATCCCTCCAAGAATCACCTAATCCCGAGCTCCCAAGTTCAAAAAAAATGATTCAAAGCCTCATTTTTGGGTATTTTAGTTCTGCCCAGATTTCCCTTCATCGCAATTGTGGAAGGTCCATCGCGATCGCGAAGAACAAACTTCGCGTCTAAAGATTTTACACTATGCGAATGTGTGATTACCTATGTGAATGCGGTGCGCAACTGATCATACCCTACGCGATTGCGACTGACCTCAAGCAACCGCGAAGAGCATTAGCTCGACCCACTGCTACCTCACTCCTTCTTCGCGAACGCGGCCTAGCCCACGCGTTCGCATACTCCTGCCCACGAATGCGAAGAAAAAAATTCCATTGTCCCAGTTTAGCTACGCGATCGCAACTCCCTTCACGCGATCGCGCATAAGGAAACCAGACACCAGCAAAATCTACTATCTTTCAAGTCCAAATGTAGCCCGTTGAGCATCCGAAACACACCCGAGGCCCTCGGGACCTCAACTAAACCTACCAACTAGTCCTATAACCTCATTAGAACTTAATCAATTCTTCAAACCACATCACATAACACAAAAAATAAGACTTACACATGAATTCAAGCCTAAGAACTTAGCATATTTTCAAAATCCACAAACGATGCCGAAACACGTCAAAACTAGTCCGAATGACCTAAAATTTGACACACATGTCACAAATGACACTACGAACCTATAACCACTTCTGGAATTTCATTTAGAGTCCGATATCAAAATTTCACCTATCGGCTGAAATCGCCGAAAATCTAACTTTCGCCAATTCAAGCCTAAATCTACCAGAGATCTCGAAAACACATTGCATACGCGCTCCTATACCCAAAATCACTCAACAGAGCTAAAAGAGTCGACGAATTACATTCCGGATCCGTCTTCATACAGTTCCAACTACGATTCAATTTCTAAGGCTTAAACTCATAATCAGGGACTATGTGTCCCAAAACTCTCCGAATTCCATAACTAATCACTCCGGCAAGTCCCAATAGCATAAATAAACATGGGGAAAGCAGTTATTAGGGGATCAGGGCTCTAACTCTCGAAACGAACGTCCGGGTCATTACATTCTCCGCCTCTTAAGAAAACCATTCATCCTCGAACGAGTATAAAAACATACCTGAAGCTGTGAAAAGATGAGGGTATTGGATGCGCATATCCTGCTCGGTCTCCCAAGTCGCCTCCTCGACCGGCTGACCCCTCCACTGAACTTTTACTGATGCAATATTCTTTGACTTGAGCTTTGTGACCTGCCTATCCAAAATGTCTACAGGCTCCTCAACCTAGGATAGATCCTTATCCAACTGGACTGAACTAAAATCCAATACATGAGCCAGATCACTGTGATACTTCCGGAGCATAGAGACGTGGAATACCGGATGAAATCCTGCTAGGCTAGGAGGCAAGTCAATCTCATAAGCAACCTCCCGAACGCACCACAATATCTCAAAAGGGACAATGAACCTTGGACTCAGCTTACCCTTCTTCCCGAACCTCATGACGCCCTTCATAGGCGATACTCGAAGCAAAACCCGATCACCAGTCATAAATGCCAAATCACGAACCTTCCGGTCCGCATAAATCTTTTGCCTGGACTGAGCTGTGCGAAGCCTCTCCTAAATCACCTTCACCTTATCCAGGGTATCCTGGACCAAATATGTACCCAACAATCGGGCCTCGCCCGGCTCAAACCATCCTACTGGGGATCGGTACCACGTACCGTACAAAGCCTCATACGATGCCATGTGAATGCTGGACTGGTAACTGTTATTATAAGCAAACTCCACAAGTGGCAAGTATTGGTCCCAAGACCCTCCAAACTCCATCACACAGGCACAGAGCATATCCTCAAGAATCTGAATTTTGCGCTCAGACTGCCCATCTATCTGAGGGTGAAAGGTTGTACTCAACTCCACCCAACTCATGCTGAACGGCTCTCCAGAATCATGGTGTGAACTGTGTACCTCTGTTTGAAATTCTAGATACTGGAATATCGTGAAGGCGGACAATCTCCATGATATAGATCTCAGCCAACCTCTCTGAGGAGTATGTAGTTAACACTGGAATGAAAATGGGCTGACTTGGTCAGCCGATCCACGATCACCCAAATAGCATCGAACTTTCTCAAAGTCTGAGGAAGTCCAACCACAAAGTCCATGGTGATCTGCTCCCACTTCCAGTCTGGAAGCTCAATTTGCTGAAGCAACCCTTCTGGTCTCTGATGCTCATATTTAACTTGCTGACAGTTGAGACACTTGGCAACAAATCCCACTATATCCTTCTTCATCCTTCTCCACCAATAGTGTTGTCTCAGGTCCTGATACATTTTCGCGGCACCCGGATGAATGGAGTACCGCGAGCTATGGGCCTCCAACAGAATTAACTCCCGAAACCCATCCACGTTGGGCACACAAATCCGACCCTGCATCCTCATCACGCCATCATCTCCTATAGTCACATATATGGCATCACCTCGCCGAACCCTGCCCTGAAGAACCAAAAGGTGGGGATCGTCATACTGGTGCTCTCTGATGCAGTCATAAAGAGAAGGCCGAGCAACCACACAAGCTAATACCCGACAAGGCTCTGAAATGTCCAATATCACGAACTGACTAGCTAAGGCCTGAACATCCAAGGCGAAGGGCCTCTCAGCTGCCAGAAGATATGCCAAACTCTCCGTCGGCGACTCAAGGCGCCGACCACCACATTGGCCTTCCCCGAGTGGTATAATATAGTGATGTCATAGTCCTTGAGTATCTCCAACCACCTCCACTGACACAAATTAAGGTCCTTCTGCCTGAACAAGTGTTGTAAACTCCGGTGATCCGTATAAATCTCACATGGAACACCGTACAAATAATGACACAGATCTTCAGGGCGTTAACAATTGCTGCCAACTCAAGGTCATGAACCAGATAGTTCTTCTCATGCACCTTCAACTGTCTGAACGCGTGGGCAATCACCCTACCATCCTGCATCAATACTGCTCCACGGCCAATCCTCAAGGCATCACAATAGACTGTATATGACCCTGAACCTGTAGGCAACACCAACATTGGAGATGTAGTCAAGGCTGTCTTGAGCTTCTAAAAGCTCTCCTCACACTCCTCAGCCCACTTGAACGAAGCACCCTTCTGGGTCAGTCTGGTCATAGGTGCTGCAATAAATGAAAATCCATCTACAAAGCGGCAATAGTACCCTTCCAAACTAAGGAAACTGCGGATCTCAGTAGCTGATGACGGTCTAGGCCAACTCTGCACCACCTCCACCGTCTTCGGATCCACCTTGATCCCATCACAAGATATCACGTGGCCTAATAATGCCACTGAATCAAGCCAGAATTCACACTTAGAAAATTTTGCATACAATTTCTTCTCCCTCAAAGTCTAAAGCACGGTCCTCAAGTGCTGCTCATGATCCTCCCGAGACCAGGAATATACCAGGATGTCGTCAATAAACACAATGACGAAGGAATCAAGATAAGGACGGAACACATTGTGCATCAAATGCATAAAGGCTGCTGGGGTATTAGTCAGCCCAAATGACATTACAAGAAACTCATAGTGACCATATCTGGTCCTGAAGGCAGTCTTCGGGTTGTCTGGCTCCCGGATCTTCAACTGCTGACAGCCAGAACGCAAGTGAATCTTGGAAAATACCCTGGCACCCTGTAACTGGTCAAATAAATCATCAATGCGAGGCAAATGATACTTGTTCTTCACTGTAACTTTGTTCAATTGCCTATACAATACACATACGCATAGAACCTTTCTTTTTCTTCACAAATAATACCGGAGCACCCCAAGGTGATACACTGGGCCTGATGAAACCCTTATCAAGCAAATCCTGCAATTTCTTCTTCAACTCCTTCAACTCAGGAGGAGCCATACGATAGTGAGGAATAGAAATAGGCTGAGTGCCCGACAACAAATCAATAATGAAATCAATATTTCTATGGGCGGAATACCCAGAAGATGAGCTGGAAAAACATCAGGGAAATCCATTACTACTGGGACTGACTCAACTGTAGGGGTATCAACACTGACATCCCTCACATAGGCCAAATACGCATCACACCCCTTCTCGACCATCCGCCGAGCCTTAAGGAAAGAAATGATCCTGCGGGGAGTATACTCTAGGGTACCTCTCCACTCTAATCTCAATAAGCCTGGCATAGCCAGCATCACGGTCTTAGTGTGACGATAAAGAATAGTATAATGGGGAGACAACCTGTCCATGCCCAAGATAACATCGAAATCTACCATACCGAGTAATAACAAATCAGCTATGGTCTCAAAACCACTGATAACAATCAAACATGACCGATATACGTGCTCCACAATGAGAGAATCTCCCACGGGAGTAGATACATAAACAAGGGAACTCAAAGAATCCCGAGATATCTCCAAATGCGAAGCAAAATAAGAAGACACATAAGAATACATAGAGCCTGGGTCAAATGATATTGATGCATCCCTATGACAGACAGGGACGATACTTGTGATAACTGAATCTGAAGCGACGGCCTCTGAATGGGCTGGAAAGGCATAGTACCTGGCCTGGCCTCCCTCTCTAGGGCGACCTCAATCTCCCCGACCTCCACCTCGAGCCGTCTGAGAAGGTGGGGCAGTAGCTGGGGATGGAAGAATAGCCGGAGGACCCGGTGGAGCACCTGGAGCCTGATAGGTTTGTGAAGATGCACCCCCTCCTAGATATGGGGCAATCTCTAACCATGTGACAAGTGTCACCACACTCAAAACAACCCCTCGGAGGACGCAGTGGCTGAGACTGGCTCGGAACTGGCCGGTCATAGCACCTCGAGCAGAAGGCATACTATATGCTAGCGGTGCATAATAGGGATCCTGAGGTCTAGGAGGAGATGGAATACCACTGGCTGCTGGAAGAGCCGAATGAACAGGGCTCACAAAACCCCTACAATAGCGTGCTGCTGGTGCACGAGCTTTCGAATAATGACCAGTCTCTCGAGACCTCTTGGCCTCTATATCCTCTCTGTACCGAGCAAACATGCCCTCTACCCTACTGGAAATACTTGCTTCCTGTTGATAAGTGATATCCATCTCTAACTCTCTGGCCATACTGGTCCGAATACTGGGGTGGAGTCCCTCTATGAAGCGATGAATCCTTTCTCTGATCGTTCCAACCAAAGCCGGTGCATGACGATCTAACTCGCTAAAAGGGACTGCATACTCCGACACAATCATAGTACCCTGTCGCAGCTGCTCAAACTCTGCGCGCCAAGCATCCCTGAGGCTCTGAGGGACATACTCTCGCGGAAAGATCTCTGAAAACTGAGTTCAAGTAAGAGAGGCTACCTTGTCCGGACTACTCAGCTCATAGGCACGCCACCACTGATATGTCGCTCCCCTTAGTTGGAAAGGGGTGAAAGAAACCCCACTCGTCTCCATAATATCCATAGTGCGGAGAATACGGTGACACTCCTCAAGAAAACCCAGAGCGTCATCTGAAGCTAGTTCGCTGAAAGTAGGTGGGTGGTACTTCTTGTACCTCTCAATTCTGAGCCGCTCTACCAAAGAAGCAGCTACCCTGGCCTCATACTGAGCCGGAACCACTAGGGGTATAGGAATGTACTTTGGGGCGTCATCCACATGGACCCTCTACTCAGGAGTGGGGGATGTGGGAGTTTGTGCCCCTCCCCCTGCCTGAGATGTGGTTGGGCCTATCGGGAGTAGCCCAGCCTGAGTCTCCTGGAGGGCAGGAGTAGTAATAGGGACCTCCTGAGCCGGCCCTCCAGCTGGAGCTCCTGTGGGCTCCTCCGTCGCTGCTCTCGCAGGTGCTCAGGCTGAACCGCGTACTCGTCCTTTACCCCGACCCCTACCTCTGGCGGCTCTGACTGGGGGCTCGGGTGCCTGATCATCGATCCTCCCGGTACGGGTCCTCACCATCTATGAGAAAGAATAGAATAGAGTTTTAGAATTTTGACGTCAATAAATCGCACGACAAGGAAATCTAAGGAATATGATTGTTCTTAACAGTTACATAGCCTCCCGAAGATGGATACAGACGTCTCTGTATTGATCCGCGAGACTCTAATAAACCGGCTTGTGACTTATGAATCCTATGAACCTAGACGCTCTAATACCAACTTGTCATGACCCGATTTACCCTCCGAAAGGCATCGTGATGGCACCTAATCTCTACGACTAGGTAAGCCTAACTTGCGGATAAAACTTAATTAAACATATAATAAATAAAGAGATAAAGGACAAAGTTTTAATAATCATAACGATGTTGATCGATTCATACAAAATTATAACTCCCAGGGACCCGGATTGTCACAATATAGTCACAAGCTTCTACACTACTGTAGCTCTAAACAAAAACTAGAAAGTACATAGGAAAAATATTTATAAGATAGAATAGAAGGAGACTCGGGGAATTCTGCGGACGCGGCAGAAATACCTTGCAGTCTTCTGGAACAACAGCAACCACTAGCCACGCGACTGATAACTCGTACTTATCTGCTCAAGAAAAACATGTGCAGGAAAGGGCATCAGTACACCACATTTGGTACCCAGTAAGGGCCAAGCCTAACCCAGTCAAGTAGTGACGTGGTCAGGTTAAGGCCCTACTGGATTTCTATATAAATCAATTTTAAATAGTACGAAAGATAAGTAATTTCTACAGTAAACAGTTAAAGATAATAATCTAAAACATATCAGTAAAGAGAACCCTTGGCTCAGCACAATGTATCACAAGGTGGAATCTCCCGGGATATCGTCTCGTAGTTCCAAATGATTATGCAGTACAGGGGGATCACTCGGAATACGTCTGTAGTCCAAAAATAAATATACAGTGCTGGGGGATCTCCCGGAGTACGTCTGTAGTCCCAATTTAAATATGCAGTACATGGGGATCTCCCGAAATACGTCCGTAGTCCCAATTTAAATAAGCAGTACATGGGGGTCTCTCGTAATACGTCCGTAGTCCCAATTTAAATATGTGATGCGAAATGAATGACATATAAGGTATCAATTTAAACAGTTCATCAAATCGTAGGTACGAAAAAGCAATAAGCTTACTAAACATGGCGCACAGAGTATCAGATAGGCAATTTAATATTAAATAGGTAAGCATGCTTTCCTAATTTAAGTTAAACAATTTAACTCATTAAAGCAATGTATTAGGAGAAAAACAATTTATAATTTTCGAAGGAAAATTGGGATTTTTGCAATAATGGACCGTGTATGTACTCGCCACCTCACGTACACGGTGCCCACATAACAATTAATGTCAAAACATCGTAAGGGGAAGTCCCCAACACAGATTTGGGCAAGCCACTTACCTCGACTGCTCAAATCAACTCGATACCGCGCTCTTGCCACGAGTACTCGACTCCAAATGGCCCAAATCTATTCAAATTGATTGAATAATGTAAATATAACTTTAAATAACTACTTTAACTAATCAATTTGAAGCTAAAACGCGAAATTAGGAAAATCGCCCCAAAAAGTCCCTCGGGCCCACATCTCGGAATTGGGTAAAATCACAAATTCCGAATACACATTCGCTCAAGAGTCTAACCATACCAAATTACTCAAATCCGATACCAAAATATCGATCAAAACCCAAAAATTCGGCCTAGGAACTTTTCTAAAATTTTCCCAATTTTCACCTGAATTTAGAAATTAAATGACAAAATTAAGCATAGATTAGCGGGAATTAACCAAAACCGAGTAAAAACCACTTACCCCAAACATCCAAGTGAAAATCTCTCCAAGAATCTCCTAATCCCGAGCTCCCAAGTTCAAATTATGAAAAATGACTCAAACCCTAGTTTTGGGTATTTTAATTCTGCCCAGATTTCCCTTCATCGTGATCGCGAAGGCCCATCGCGATCGTGAAGAAAAAACTTCGCGTCTCAAAATTTTACACTACGCGAATGCGTGATTCCCTACGCGAATGCGATGCACAACTGATCAGACCCTACGCGATTGCGACTGACCTCACGCGACTGCGAAGAGCATTAGCTCTACTAACTGCTGCCTCACTCCTTCTTCGCGAACGCGGCCTAGACCACGCATTCGCGATTCAACATTTTTCCACTCCTACGCGTTCGCATACTCCTGCCCGCGAACGCGAAGAACAAAACTCCATTGTCCCAGTTTAGCCTACGCGATCACGACTCCCTTCACATGATCGTGTATAAGAAAACCAGACACCAGCAAAATCTGCTATCTTTCAAGTCCAAATTTAGCTCGTTGAGCATCCGAAATACACCCGAGGCTGCCGGGACCTCAACCAAACCTACCAACCAGTCCTATAATCTCATTCGAACTTAGTCGAGCCTTCAAACCACATCACATAACACAAAAAACAATAATTACACATGAATTCAAGTCTAAGAAATTAGCATTTTTCCAAAATCCACAAACGATGTCGAAACATGTCAAAACTAGTCCGAATGACCTCAAATTTGACACACAGGTCACAAATGACACTACGAACCTACAACCACTTCCGGAATTCCATTATGAGCCCATATCAAAATTTCACCTATCGACCGAAATCGCCAAAAATCTAACTTTCGCCAATTCAAGCCTAAATCTACTACAGACCTCGAAAATACATTCCGGACGAGTTCCTAACCCCAAAATGGCTCAACGCAGCTAACATAGTCGACGAATTACATTCGGGATCCGTCTTCACACATTTCCGACTACGATTTGATTTCTAAGGCTTAAGCTTATGATTAGGGACTATGTGTCTCAAAACTCTCCGAATTCCATAACTAATCACTCTGGCTAGTCTCAATAACAGAAATAAACGTGAGAAAAGCAGTTATTATGGGTTCGGGGCTCTAACTCTCAAAACGACCGGCCGGTTCGTTACATGTTCTTTTTTGTATTGATTTAGTTAGTGCCATTTTCAGTACATTAACTTTTAGCTATCGCGGGAATTAGCGTGCTGGACCATCTCCTGTATTTGGGAGAAATTAATAAATAGCCAGATTTATAAGTGGTCATCGAAAAAAAGCCAAAGTTTCATAAGTAATCGAAATTTAGCCATTTTCCATGTAAAGATAAATCAAGGTATATTATACTGGAGTTCCAGTATAATATACTAGACTTTCAGTATAATATACTAGAGTTCTAGCATAATATACTGGACTTCCAGCATAATATAATGGAGTTCCAATATAATATACATGTCCAGCATAATATGCTAGTAGTTCATACACCGGTGCTCCAATCTCCAGTATATTATGCTGGAACATTCCGCGTGTTAGAGTTCCATCATAATATGCTAGAAGTTCATATAAAGGTGCATCAATCTCCAGTATATTATGCTGAAATTTTCTGTGTTGCAGCAAAATAGTATCTATTTTCCTATAATTTTACAAATGCTGGCTATTTTCAAATTACCAGCCAAAAAACTGGCTAGCCTGTGTTATTTTTACGCAGTATTGCTTATACCACATCTTGACCATAGAACTTGGCTGGGTAAGGCCAGTCTGGGCTTGATCTGCATATTTGCGAAATCCTCCCCTACTTTCCTACCTTATCTTATTTTTCAACTTGTTTGAACCTTTTCGGAGTAAGAGGGTTAAGTTGACTAGTTTATGCTATGAATTCTGATATAGATTCTTTAAGTGTTTGATATAAAATTTACAATAAAAATACTAGAAGTCGCAATAGTTAATTATTCAAAATATTTAAAAATTAATTGCAAAAATATTATTAAAATTTTTTATTTGTTTCCCCAAATAATAATAGGTTTTTTTTTGAAAGAGAGAATATAAAAATTTACTAGGATTTACACTTCATCATTACGTTTCTCTGAAGAAGATTTCAGAATCTCCCCTCGTAACTTATTCTCCAAAAAGATTGTCACGAGTGTTGCTTAATTAACGAAAGAAACCAATAAACACTGTTATTGATTTGTATTCAAAAGTATATTCTGGAAACAGAAACTAAGTAAAAATAGAAATGTATAAGACGTAGAAATTAATCTGAATTTTCTGAATTTACAGTATTTCCTTAAGGAACTTAATTCTCTCTTAGTAGCTGACGTGTAGGATTATTTCCTTCAAGGATAGAGCGGATTATTCTCACTGAGAGAATAACCTGGCCTCTTCTGTTATAAAGAAAATGGCTATTTACGCAAAATAAAATGGAAAATGGAATAGTTAAATTACCATTAATGTTAATAAAATATCAATATTAACAAGAAATTTGGTCCAACAAATTAATCAATCAAATAATTGAACCGAAGTCGAAGCACGACGGCACGACGGCACGAGGCTTACCTTCTTCTCGCAGAGCTAGAAAAGTACAATTGTATATAAAACCCTCCAAATATCTTTTCCTTCTCCAGCATGGGACAATGTTCCTTTGTAAAGGATAAAAATTCAAAATTTTATTTTTTTCCTCTATTTCACATTCACATCATTTTTGAACCATAAAACCCAAGAAACACAATCTTTTACATCCACTAGAATATCAGTGGGCTTCTAACACTATTTTCTGAGGTTTTTACCTAGTTATATTATAACAGAAGTATATTTACCATCTTTATTTAGGTTCCTTATTAATTATTTTGTATATTTATATTTACAAGTTATATACAAAAAAAAATCAAGATCCCTTAATTTTAGCTTGTTAATTACACGACACCCACCCCCCATTTCCAATAACCCACCCTACATTTAAGATTATGTTTTTTTTCAAAGGATGTAAAAAATATTGTCTCTGTTTCTAAAGNTTTATAACCGCCTCTCCCCCCCCCTCCCCCCCCCCTCAAAGTTTTCGATTTACTTTTTCAAAAGTTTTCAAATGCAATTTCTCTCTTTTTTACTACTCACCCAAAATCCCTATTTCTTATTGATACAATGGAGACGAATTTGGAATATTGCTCTAGAATCAAGCTGTGGGTAAATTTTGAATCATGTTTTTTTTTTCTAAAATCTTTATTGTATGTGACTTGTATATGATACATCAATACTCAAAATAATACTTGATACAATACTAATACAATTATGATACGATTATATTAGATTTTTCGTGTATAGTTGTGATTGAAACTTGAAGAACATAATTTTTTAGAAATGTATCGCGATTGTATTATAATTGTATATGTATCACAATTATTAAAGAAATTGTATTACAAATGTATGATAATTGTATATTCATTGCATATTGTTACGAGCACTTGTGAGTTCATGACGAATTTCATAGTTTGTATCATAAATATATAATAATTATATATTAATTTATTAGTATTGTATCACGTATTTTTATAGGTATTATTGTACCATATACAAGCTAGATATAATTGTGATCCAAGTATGATACAATTATGTTTTAGGCATTGATGTATCTAATATAATTCAAATACAATTATGATACAGTTATCATACAATTATCATACAATTCCTGAATATTTTTTTCATTATCAGTGTTGTCCAGTATCCTGGCAAAATAATGAAGCAATTAACGATTTTTAATAATATAAAGTTGTTGGCAATAGTGGGATGAGAGAAGATGTAATGACTCGACCAACCATTTTGCTCTCTAGATTCCCGTTCATCTAAATAAGACTCTCCATATGTTCTTTAACTTCTTTATGACTTACGGGGATGGTTAGTTCGGGATTTGGAAGGGTTCAGGTTGAAATCAGAACACTTGGTTCCTTAATATTGGCTAAAAAGGGCTAAGTGTGACTTGAGTCAACTTTTTGAGTAAACTACCTCAGAACTGGGATCAGACGGGTCCAATAGGTTCGTATGATGATTTTGTATTTGGGCGTATGTTCGGATCGGGTTTTGGAAAACCTGGGAGCGTTTCGGCGTTTAATATTGAAAGTAGGCAAATTGAAGGTTTCAAAGTTCTTTAAAATTTGGTTTGGAGTAGCTTTTGGTGTTATTGAGGTATGTTTGGAATTCTGAGCCCCGGAATAGTTCTGTATGGTAATTTAAGACTTGCACGAAAATGTTTGGAGTCATTCCGAGTAGTTTAAGTATGTTTCGGTGTGTGCGGAGTAAGTTAGAAGAATTTGAAGTTCATAAGTTGATTCTATTGGTTTTGGGTTGCGATTTTTAGCTTTAATTTTGTTTTCCGTATTCCGAGGGTGCGAGAGAGTTCATTTTATGATTTCAAACTTGTTGTTATATTTGGACGAGGCCTCGGGGGCCGCGGATGCCATTCAGACGATGCGCGAAAGTCGTTTTGCCTTGTATGAATAGTTGAAGCATCAAGTTTCTGGTGCAATCGCACCTGCAAGGCAATGACCATAGGTGCGAGCTCGCAGAAGCGATCCAAGGATCGCAGACGGCCTGAGGCTGGCCATGCCTCAACTGCAGATGCGGCGAAGCTTCCACAGAAGCAAGACCCGTCCGCAGAAGTGGGCTTGCACATGCGCAACGCGGCCATATATGCGACATGGTAGTGGTCGAGCGTGTTCCCCATAAGGATAGTTAACGCAGAAGTGGTCTCTTAGAAGCGAAGGTCCTATCGGAGGTGCGAAAATACAACTGGGCAGAAGGGTTGCATTTAAGTCGAGATTTAGGCTCATTTCCTTGTTTCTCTCACTTGTTGGTCAAATATATAGCTCTTGGAAGAGGGATTTTCTCCTAGCACTTTGAGGTAAGTGATTTCTATACAATATGAGTTTAAAACATAGATTATGAGTAGATTTTAACATGTGAAATCATGAAAATAATGACTTTAGATGAAAACCCTAGGTTTTGATAAAAATGAAATTTAACCACGAAAATGGTTATGGAATTATGTGAAAATTATATATTTGAGTTCATAAGGTTATGGATAATAATTATCTTCAAAAATTTTCGGAATCCGGGCACGTGGGCCCAAAGATGAATTTTAGGAATCTATCAATTGGGGTTAGGTAATCACTCTAATAGTTATAATATGAACTTTTGAACATGTATTGATTAATTATACAACATTTGACTAGTTTCGGATTGTTCGACATCGAGTTTAGGCTTTAGAGTGAATTTGAGGCCGGAAAGCGAACTTTGAGACAAGGTAAGTCTCTTTCCTAAGAGCGAATTTATCCCATGTCGCGCCCCCTTTTTCTCGCATAATCGGGTTTCGACATGTGACAACTCTTTTAAATGGAAGATAGAGTGTTAAAAGAAGAGCCGCCACCTAAGGGTTTTTAAGGTGCGTTAGGACACCTATTATGAAAATAACCATGTTTGACTAGTCAACGACACCAAAGATCGGGTAAGGGCTCAAATTACCTCAAATAGAATGTGTTAGTCACTCATCGAGGTCCATAACTGTGGATCCTGGCCGAACTTAAGACTATGTGTATTATAATTAAGTGAGATGATCAAATAAACAAAGAGAATAAAAAGGTCGGAGAGTTTTATTATTATATACGGGAATTGGTACAAATCTTTGTGACTATCATGATATAACTACATTGGTCTATGTCAAATGACTAAGTGTAGATCACAAATTCATAAAGGAAAGGAGGGGGGGGGGTCTTAAGTTTTTTAGCCTAAAGGATCAATCCGTGCAACATAAACAATACTTCGCAACTCCCTTAAGATAGAGAGTTACTCATATTATTCAGTGGGCACATACTATCATCTCCTACTACGCAATTACTATGTTAAAGTTGTTTACTTAAAGGCGCTCTAATTCAATTCTAAATCTTACCCTATGCGTGCACTACCTGTCCCATGCCTATGGTCCAGGAGGCTTTGGACCTCTATTTGGGATGGTTCTAGAATTACTTAGGCTGCTAAAAAATGATAAAACTACGGGATATTCAAAACAACTAAGACTTCATGTAAAGACAGTTAAAGACCCATATTAGCCTCCACATATAAACAACTAACGCACACGATCAGATTCCGTATTATGTATAGGTAGTTTCAGGTTTGAGGTATCACTTCAATCCTATAGACATGGTTTCTAGGTGACCACACAGTTTAAGAAAGTCTCATATCAATGCTGCTGTTCAGATTATCGTGGTCTATAGACATTATCTCTAAGTGAGTTGTGCAAATGGAGCAGTGATAGCTAAAAAAACTCAGAACTACTCTCGTTTTGATCCATCTTAGCGTGCTTTCTAAACGAGTGGTAGTGTTTGATAGCTAGGTTCTAATAATTAGCAGATTTATCGTTTATTTCTATAGGCATGTTGTATAGTGAGCAGAGTAATAACAGAATAGTTAGTTATTTAACCAATTAAAGTCCTATAGACATGGTATCTAGATGAGGATCAGCAAAACATAAGTTAATATGATCCTATACGCATGTTGTCTAGAAAATACAGTGCAATTGCACAAATTGAAAGAGTAGTTATTGATACCTAATTCCTATAGGCATGTTGCTTAATAACACATAACAATAAACAAGTAGAGTACTTAAACCCATGCTTCTGATTGTAAAACAGGTTAAGTGAGTGTGTGATTTCCTATAAGCATGGTTTCTACTAGTGCACAATACATGAAAGCAGATATCAGATATGGCATATTGTTTAGCATAACAAAGAGATCACATAGAACCTATATGCATGTTTTCTACCCTTTTATGCAAACATTAGAATATTTATGTTTTCCCAATTTCACTAACATCCCAATTATTTGCTTACAAGTCATCACAGGGCCAATTAATGAACATAAGTATAAATAATATACACGGGAAATTGTAGGCCAAAGAGCCGGCTCCAAAGAAAAAATGAAGATAACCCAGCACTGCCTGGGCCTTCCACAAGCTCACTCTTCTAAGAATGGTAGGCCCAGATGCGAATTTAGCTCAAGCACTGTAGTGTATCAATTGCACAGCCCAAGTCCATTTTTGAACCCATGTTAAACCCATATGGAGTCTCACTTACCAAGAATTTTGGAGTTAACAATTTGACAAATACAAATGGCAATGACTTATAGAATTCTGGACCTACTAATAGCGACTAAGTGATAGAATTTGAAGAAATGCATTCGTACTTTAGAAGCAGACATATTAGGGTTGATTAAACAAAGAACATGAAAGTTAAGATAATCAACATGGTTTAGATTCCTCATGGCAAGTTGATATAATAATACTGACATTCCAAACTTGATCAATTAGAATGAGATAGCATATTGAGCAGAATAACATAATGAGAGAGAGTTAGGGGGAACCGTGTTCTTTGAGGTTATAGGATAAACATATAAGGATGCACAATACCAAACAAGTTTAGTATAAGGAACTAACCTAAAGGTTTTCAAATGTCAATTTGATATAATCATAGGCATGAGACAAGCAGATTTTACATCATAGTTCTAATAAGGTTATAAACAACATGTCAACATACTAGTGGTAAAGCTTGGCCAATATCATGAAACTTAACATGGTGGGAATAGATCATAGTACAAAGGCTTTACAAGAACTTATGGCATGTGAAAGGACAGATTAGCTACACATTAACATGTCAGTTGACCATACATAAGAGAAGAAATGTGACATTTACCCTAAAGTCTTAGATGATGCTAAAGATCATGATTACAAATAGCAAGGAAACATGTTTAGCCTAGATCTTAAGGCAGTATGAGATCCATATAGTTGTGACCAGTTTGCAAAGAATAGTCGATTAAACACAAGACTCAGCACGAAGTAATTCATTCAAAGTAGAGGAATGGTTTCATAAGAGTTTAGTATAGTAACCAAAGCAAGGCATGAAGAGTATTATATAACTTACAACAGGTAGTCGATTCATTAAAGAACACATACAATAGGCATGTATTGAAAATCGAAGCTCAAACATGTTCAGATGCTAAGAAAACACAGAGGCATGGACTTTATTCCAGAGTAAAATAAGGAAAACCAACATAGAAGTGCAGGATATAGTGAAGAACATATATTTGCCTAACACAAACTAAGAACAAACTGGAATCTATCACATGTACTAAAATGTATTCAATTTTCAGAGAATATAAAATGATGGGGGAGTATCATAATAGTGCAGTATCAGGGATTCACAACTAGCAAAGGAACTAAATCATGCTCACAAAATTTTAATCCTTAATATCTAGAACACATAGAGATATACAGAAGGAAAAGTATTTAACATTGCAAGAGTTAAAGGCACTAACCAGTAACAAGATTAGATGAGCAAAAGAATAAGGAGCTTAGAATAAGCAAGAACCCCAAATCTCTGATGCTTCAGAGTTTACAAGAGCCTCGTAAGGGCCCCGAGCAGTGCTTGCACCGGAGGAGGTTGATAATATTATGGCCTTGGCTTTCATCCGGCCAAAGAGCCAGGGGTTTCAAAGAAGATGAACGAGTGATAAAAGTATATTGAGAGCAATAGCAGTAAAAATTAGGCCTGTCTACAGGGAAATTAGGGAGGGGTTTTGATGCGAGGCTAGAATTCATGGTTTAACATGTTATATGCCCTACATTTTATGTGCGTTAATGATAAAAATACACTTTTTATGTGCATAATAGAGTCTATTTCATGTGTAGGTGAATTGGAGATGGAAACCGAGCTAAATGGATGCAAATACATCGAAAATACGCTCAAGAGGCGAGGAGGAGTGCACCGGGCTATAGCCGGGCGCCAGAGCCCAAACGCCTGACCCTGCCTGGCGTTAGCCAGGCGTTAGAGCTGAAACGCCTGACCCTGCCTGGCGTTAGCCAGGCGTTAGAGCTGAAACGCCTGACCCTGCCTGGCGTTAGCCAGGCGTTAGAGCTGAAATGCCAGCCTTATCCTAGCGTTAGCCAGGCGCCAGGGCCCAAACGCCAGGCCCCTGTTTCGGTCATTTCCGTGTTTTGACGAGTTTAAGTGTTTCCCANTAAACATGAGTAGCTAAGTTTTTAATCTAGGGTTTTGGTAGAACCCGTTGGGGATGATTGTGTTATTAATATAGTTCTGATTGGTTGATTAATCTCTATTTGTTCAACTACGTTCTTGTAGTTGTTAATTGAATGGCCATCAATTAGCTGTGCCTATTTATTATGTATCTACTTGAGAGAGAGTGCATATTTAGGTAATTGTTTGAACAACATCACTCCCGGAGTATAGACGAAAGTCATAACCGAGGGTTTAGAGGTTGGATTAGAGATAACGATACCTCGGGTGCAATCTAAAGTGAACTGTAATGCAATCTAGCTAGCGTAACTTGAGAGAGTGCGTCTAGTAAATTATCATAATTACTTGAGAGAGATTTATGGTAGATAGAGTGTTCATGATTGATAAAGACAACTAATCAAGCTATATAAAGTATCTGAGAAGTAAATTCACCGACGGGGGAAACCATAACCTTAGATCTTTATTACTATTGTTTACACATTAGCATAGTTAATCTTTAGTGTTAATATTTAGTTTTAGTAATTTAAATAACATCAAGTGACAGTTGAGTATTCTAACAGTTTACTTGATACGTAAATTCCCTGTGGGATCGACTTTGGGCATAATACCCCGGATTATATTTGCAACGCCCGCTTAGTCTTTTATTAGACATAGTTGAGCGTGATCAAATTTTGGCGCCGTTGCCGGGGAATTAACGGTATTATCAAGTGAAGCTGTAATTGTACATATTATTAGGTTTTAAGTTTGAATTTTTTTTTTTAGTATTTGATTTTTATTTTCTTTATTTTAGTTTTATTTGTTAAAACATGGCATCATGGAATTATGAGAGTTTGGATGTTGGTAATTCTACTTTTGATCCTCATTATGCATATTATGGAGGAAACCACCCAGATCAAAATTATCAAAATCTTCCCGAGAGCGAGTTATGTGCACCAACTAAATCTTATGTGTGGAATAAGTGTGATATGTGTGGTGGTCAAGATGGTCACTTTCAGGGTTGTGCTTATATTTCTTATCTTCCCCCAACCCCGTACTTTGATGGTTCTTCTTTTTCTTGTGAAGTTAATAGAAACAAAGAACTCAGTGATGGTGACCTGAAAAGGCTCGAGGATATGATGAAGTACATTCTGGAACAACATGAGGAGTTACAACTGCGGGTACAAAGGCAAGATGAAACTATTCTCTACTTGGAGGCTCAAACGAGTCAACTAGTTGAAGCTTTTAATGCTCAATATGCCAATAGTATGGATAGTAGCCAGGAGCAGTGTGCATCAGAGTTGAGAATTGAGGTGCCAATGGAGGTGTCCAAAGTAGAAACCCAGAACTCTAACCAATTAGAATTTGAGGATGCCGATGTTGAAGAAATAATACTAGAAGTCAGCCAGGGGCATTGAGGATACAACTTTAATCGACTCTAGTGTGATTGTTGTTGAGGATGTTGAAAGTCCTGCAGTTCATGTGTTTCAGCGCATTGGTCCTCACTCCAAACATTTTTCCACATTGTGCTTGGATGAGTATATGAAAATAGAGTCATCTGAGCCGATTGAGGAGTCAAGGAATGACGAACATGATACTTACATTCTGGAATTTTTCGTGCCAGACAGACAGGACTACATACCTCATCTAAAAGCCAAGAAGTATAAAATAATACAATGGTTGCTTGGGCCAATTATATTTGTTCCACCACCCTTGGAGCATAACCGAAAACTTGATGCCAAATTGGGGGCACAATTCATAAGTTCGAAGTGGAGGAAGAAAGCGATTCACGTCGTGCCGCGACGTAAATCAAACGCTTGTTTGGAGGCAACCCAGCTTTACTGCTTTATTTTATTTTATTTTACTGTTTGTTTTAGTGTATTTTTCTAATTGTACTATTTTGTAGTGTCACTTTTTATTTTTTTTAGGAGCATGGAACGCAAACCACTGGAAGGATGCAACATCAAATTAGATGTTTGGAACTAAATGTGAGGTACCCGCATGAAGGACCAGGCCTGGGAGAAGTCTGAGTACCCCATGAGATGCTAGTGTTTCGGCCTTTGGCCTACCAGGGAGTTTCTTTTTACCCTCTTGTATGCATAGGTGCGCATTGGGGACAATGCACAATTTTAAGTGTGGGGTGAGGAGATTGTCTGGTGACTTTCTATGCTATTTTAGCTGTGTTAGATTAATGAACTCTTCCTGACGATGGATCTCCTAGACAGTTTTCTTAAGGGAAGTAAGTCTAGAGAAAATACCAACATTTTTTTTTGTTTTAATTAGTGTAGTAACTCTCCCTTGGTTTTTCTTTGGACCACGGTTCTTTTCCAAGGGTTTTTAATTAAACCGGGCGTAGGTAGTTTTTAATTTTTAAGAGTAGGAATCACATGGTTAAGGGATAAGTAGTAGCAATATCTCGAAACATGGTAATGCCTTGAGAATAGTCAGTACTTTGGTTGTGACGCTTAGGCTCAATTTTTTGACTCCAGAATAAATAC
Source organism: Nicotiana paniculata (assembly GCA_005239505.1). Lineage (NCBI taxonomy): Eukaryota > Viridiplantae > Streptophyta > Magnoliopsida > Solanales > Solanaceae > Nicotiana > Nicotiana paniculata. The sequence continues at coordinate 701 of ML323550.1, read as the reverse complement.
TGTCAATCAGGAATTCTTAAGATTTGCTTAACTGCTTTGACTGTAGTGTCGTGATAGATCCAATTTTGAGTGAGTTATGTGCCAAGTGTGTGTGAGGTTTGTATGCTATTCTGTGCATTGCAGTTGATGTCTAGAACTTGCCCCGTGTGTGTGCAAAGCGAAATAGAAGTTTTGTTCAGTCTTGGAAGTGATATAGGCATTTCTTTGAGAGCCAACTATATATATTTTACCCACCTAATTGTTATGTATCATAGTTAACCCCGTTGAGCCTATAATCCTGTTTCTTTGGCAACCACATTACAAGCCATATCCCCTTTGTTTAAATCGATCTTATATTTGAACCTTGTCACCTCTCGTAAGCACTGAAACAATGATGAAATATGGAAAAGTTAAAGTGTGGGGTGGTAAGTTGGTTTTGAGGGGAATAATTAAAATACGGAGAAAGGTGCACTGTTTGAAAAAGTAAGAGTCACTTGACAAAAAGAAGAAANAGTTTGAGGTTGAACGTTAAAGTTTATGTATTAAAGTGCTTAGGGAGGTGTAGTCACTCTTATATCCAAATGTATCCTACCCGTCCCGCAGCCTACATTACAACCGAATAAAGTCCTACTTGATACTATACTGAATGAGCTCAATTGGTAGAGTATTACACTACGGGCAAGCCTATGGTGCATCTTTTGTGGCATATGAATGTTGTTTCT
>ML323549.1:0-19349 GCA_005239505.1 Nicotiana paniculata | reverse complement strand
GCTTCGAAATGATCAAGTTATATTTTTTGGCATTTTATGGAAATTAAACTGGAATTCTGCCAGTCGTGCTTGTACTATCGCCTGCCATGGTCCAGGCCGGACGCCTTGGTATGGAGCCGGTACCGAATCGCATGATATTTGTTCGAGACATCAAATATGACCTTAGGAACCATAATCAACGCTTCGAAATGATCAATTTACATTTTTTGGCATTTTATGTCAATTAAACTGGAATTCCGCCAGTCGTGCTTGTATTATCGCCTGCCATGGTCCAGACCGGACGCCTTGGTTGGAGCCAGTACCGGATCGCATGATATTTTTCCGGGACATAAAATACAACCCAAGGAAAAACAACTAACGCTTTTAAATGATCAAGTTACATATTTTGGCATTTTATGGCAATTAAACTTGAATTCCGCCAGTCGTGCCTGTATTATCCCCTACCATGGTTCAGGCCGGACGCCTTTGTACGGAGCCGGTACCAGATGGCATGATATTTTTTTCCGGGACATCAAATACGACCCTAGAACCATAACACACGCTTCGAAATGATCAAGTTACATTTTTTGGTATTTTATGACAATAAAATTGGAATTCCGCCAGTCGTGCCTGTATTATCGCCTTCCATGGTCCAGGTCGGACGCCTTGGTACTGAGCCAGTACCCGATCACATGATATTTCTTCAGTGACATCAAATACGACCCAAGGAACCATAACCAACGATTCGAAATGATCAAGTTACATTTTTTGGCATTTTATTGAAATTAAACTGGAATTCCGCCAGTCGTGCCTTTATTATCGCTTGCCATGGTCCAGGCCGGACGCCTTGGTAAGGAGCCGGTACCAGATCGCATGATATTTCACCGGGACAGCAACTACGACCCAAGGAACCATAACCAACACTTCGAAATGATCAAGTTACATTTTCTGTCATTTTATGGATATTAAACTGGAATTCCGCCAGTCGTGCATGTATTATCGCTTGCCATGGTCCAGGCTGGACGCCTTGGTACGGAGAAGGTACCGGATCGCATGATATTTGTCCGGGACATCAAATATGACCCAAGGAACCATAACCAACTCTTCGAAATGATCAAGTTATCTTTTTTTTGAATTTTATGGCAAATTAAACTGGAATTCCGCCAGTCGTTCTTGTATTATCGCCTGCCATGGTCCAGACCGGACGCCTTGGTACAGAGCCAGTACCGGATCACATGATATTAATCCGGGACATCAAATAGAACCCAAGGAACCACAACCAACTCTTGTAAATGATCAATTTGCATTTTTATGCATTTTATGGCAATTAAACTGGAATTCCGCCAGTCGTGCCAGTATTATCCCCTGCCATGGTCCAGGCCGGACACCTTGGTACGGAGCCAGTACCGGATAGCATGATATTTTTCTGGGACATCAAATACGACCCAAGGAACCAAAACACACACTTCGAAATGATCAAGTTACATTTTTTGGCAATTTATGGAAATTAAACTGGAATTCCGCCAATCGTGCATGTATTATCGCCTGCCATGGTCCAGGCCAGACGCCTTTGTGTGGAGCCTGTACCGGATCACGTGATATTTTTTCGGGACAGAAAATACGACACAAGGAACCATAACCAACGCTTCGAAATGATCAAGTTGCATTGTTGGCAATTTATGGCAATTAAACTGGAATTCCGCGAGTCGTGCATGTATTATTGCCTGCCATGGTTTAGGCCGGACGCCTTGGTATGCAGCCGGTACCGGATCGCATGATATTTGTCCGAGACATAAAATACGACCTAAGGAACCATAACCAATGCTTCGAAATGATCAAGTTGCATTGTTGGCAATTTATGGCAATTAAACTGGAATTCCGCAAGTCGTGCCTGTATTATCCCCTGCCATGGTCCAGGCCGGACCTTGGTACGGAGCCGGTATCGGATAGCACGATATTTTTTCGTGACATAAAATACAACCCAAGGAACCATAACACACGCTTCGAAATGATCAAGTTACATTATTTGGCANCTTTGTACGGATCCGGTACCGGATCACATGATATTTTTCCTGGACAGAAAATATGACCCAAGGAACCATAACCAACGCTTCGAAATGATAATGTTACATTTTTGGTATTTTATGGCAATTAAACTGGAATTTCACAAGTCGTGCCTGTATTATTGCCTGCCATGGTTCAGGCCGGACGCCTTGGTATGGAGCCGGTACCGGATCGCATGATATTTTTCCGGGACATCAAATACGTACCAAGGAACCATAAATAACGCTTCGAAATGATCAAGTTACATTTTTTTGGCATTTTATGGAAATTAAATTTGAATTCCTTGAGTCGTGCCTGTATTATCACCTGCCATGGTCCAGGCGAGACGCCTTGGTACGGAGCATGTACCGGATCGCATGATATTTGTCCGGGACATCAAATAAGACATTAAGAACCATAACCAACGCTTCGAAATGATCAAGTTAAATTTTTTGGTATTTTATGGCAATAAAACTGGAATTCCGCCAGTCGTGCATGTATTATCGCTTGCCATGGTCCAGGCCGGACGTCTTGGTACTGAGACGGTACCCGATCACATGATATTTCTCTGGGACATCAAATACGACCCAAGTAACCATAACCAACGCTTTGAAATGATCAAGTTACATTTTTTGGCATTTTATGGAAATTAAACTGGAATTCTGCCAGTCATGCCTGTACTATCGCCTGCCATGGTCCAGGCCGGACGCCTTGGTATGGAGCCAGTACCGAATCACATGATATTTGTTCGAGACATCAAATATGACCTTAGGAACCATAACCAACGCTTCGAAATGATCAATTTACATTTTTTGGCATTTTATATCAATTAAACTGGAATTCCGCCAGTCGTGCTTGTATTATCGCCTGCCATGGTCCAGACCGGACGCCTTGGTCGGAGCCAGTACCAGATCGCATTATATTTGTCCGGGACATAAAATACAACCCAAGGAAAAACAATCAACGTTTTTAAATGATCAAGTTAAATTTTTTGGCATTTTATGGAAATTAAACTTGAATTCCGCCAGTGGTGCCTGTATTATCCCCTGCCATGGTCCAAGCCGGACGCCTTTGTACGGAGCCGGTACCAGATAGCATGATATCTTTTTCCGGGACATCAAATACGACCCTAGGAACCATAACACACGCTTCGAAATGATCAAGTTATATTTTTTTGTATTTTATGGCAATTAAACTGGAATTCATCCAACCGTGCATGTATTATCGCCTGCCATGGTCCAGGCTGGAAGCATTGGTACGGAACCGGTATCGGATCTCATGATATTTGTCTGGGACATTAAATACGACCTTAGGAACTATAACCACCGCTTTAAAATGATCAAGTTACATTTTCTGGCATTTTATGGAAATTAAACTGGAATTCTGCCAGTCGTGCATGTATTATTGCCTGCCATGGTCCAAGCTGGACGCCTTGGTACGGAGCCGGTACCATATCGCATGATATTTGTCTGGGACATCAAATATGACCCAAGGAACCATAACCAATGTTTCGAAATGATCAAGTTACATTTTTTTGAATTTTATGGCAATTAAACTGGAATTCCGCCAGTCGTGCCTATATTATTACCTGCCATGGTCCAGACCGGACGCCTTGGTACGGAGCCGGTACCAGATAGCATGATATTTTTCTGCAACAGAAAATACGACCCAAGGAACAATAACCACCACTTAGAAATGATCAAGTTACAATTTTTGGCATTTTATGAAAATTAAACTGGTATTCTGCCAGTCATGCCTGTATTATCGCCATCCATGGTCTAGGCCGGACACCTTGGTATAGAGCCGGTACCGGATCGCATGATATTTGTCCAGGACATCAAATACGACCCGAGGAACCATAACCAACGCTTCGAAATGATCAAGTTACATTTTTTGGCAATTTATGGCAATTAGATTGGAATTCCTTGAGTCGTGCCTGTATTATCGCCATCCATGGTCCAGGCCGGACGCCTTGGTATGGAGCCATTACCGGATCGCATGATATATGTCCGGGACATCAAATACGACCTTAGAAACCATAACCAACGCTTTGAAATGATCAAGTTACATTTTTTGGCATTTTATGGCAATTAAACTGGAATTCCGCCAGTCGTGCCTGTATTATCGCATGCCCTGGTCCTGACCGGACGCCTTGGCATGGAGCCGATACCGGATCGCATGATATTTGTCCAGGACAGCAGATACGACCCAAGAAACCATAACCAACACTTCGAAATGATCAAGTTACATTTTTGGCATTTTATGGAAATTAAACTGGAATTCCGCCAGTCGTGCATGTATTATCGCATGCCATGGTCGAGGCTGCACGCCTTGGTACGGAGCTGGTACCGGATCGCATGATATTTGTCCGGGACATCAAATATGACACAAGGAACCATAAACAACTCTTCGAAATGATAAAGTTATATTTTTTTGAGTTTTATGGCAATTAAACTGGAATTCCGCCAATCGTGCCTATATTATCGCCTGCCATGGTCCAGACCGGATGCCTTGGTACGAAGCCGCTACCAGATCGTATGATATTTGTTCGGGACATTAAATACAACCCAAGGAAAAACAACCAACGCTTTTAAATAATCAAGTTACATTTTTGGCATCTTATGGCAATTAAACTTGAATTCCGCCAGTCGTGCCTGTATTATCCCCTGCCATGGTCCAGCCTGGACGCCTTTGTACGCAGCCGGTACCAGATAGCACGATATTTTTTTTCCGGGACATCAAATACGACCCAAGGAACCATAACACACGCTTCGAAATGATCAAATTACATTTTTTGGCAATTTATGGCAATTAAACTGGAATTCTGCCAGTAGTGCCTGTATTATCGTCTACCATGGTCCAAGCCAGACGCCTTTGTACAGAGCCGGTACCGGATCGCATGATATTTTTCCAGGACAGAAAATACGACCCAAGGAACCATAACTAACGCTTCGTAATGATCAAGTTACATTTTTTGGAATTTTATGGAATTTAAATTAGAATTCCTTGAGTTGTGCCTGTATTATTGCCTGCCATGGTCCAGGCCAGACGCCTTGGTACGGAGCCCGTACCGGATCGCATGATATTTGTCCGAGACATCAAATACGACCTTAGGAACCATAACCAACGCTTCAAAATGATCAAGTTATATTTTTTGGTATTTTATGGCAATAAAACTGGAATTCCGCCAGTCGTGCCTGTATTACCGTCTGCCATGGTCCAGGCCGTACGCCTTGGTACTGAGCCGGTACCCAATTGCATGATATTTCTCCGGGAAATAAAATACGACCCAAGTAACCATAACACACGCTTCGAAATGATCGAGTAACCTTTTTTTGGCAATTTATGGCAATTAAATTGGAACTCCGCCAGTCATGCATGTATTATTGCCTGCCCTGGTCTAGGCCGGACGCCCTGGTATGGAGCTGGTACTAGATCGCATGATATTTCTCCGGCACATCAAATACGACCCAACGAACCATAATTAACGCTTCAAAATGATCAAGTTACATTTCTTGGCCTTTTATGGCAATTAAACTAGAATTCTGCCAGTCGTGCGTGTATTATCGCCTGCCATGGTCCAGGCCAGACGCCTTTGTACGGAGCCGGTACTGGATCGCATGATATTCTTCCAGCACAGAAAATACGACCCAAGGAACCATAACCAACGCTTCGAAATGATCAAGTTACATTTTTTGGCATTTTATGACAATTAAACTGGAATTCTGCCAGTCGTGCCTGTATTATCGCCTACCATGGTCCAGGATGGACGCCTTGGTACGGAGGCGGTACCGGATCGTATGATATTTGTCCGGGACATCAAATATGACCTAAGGAACCATAACCAATGCTTCGAAATGATCAAGTTACATTTTCTGAATTTTATGGCAATTAAACTGGAATTTCGCCAACCGTACCTGTATTATCGCCTGCTATGGTCCAGGTTGGACGCATTGGTACGGAGTCGGTACCGGATCGCACAATATTGTTCCGGGACAGCAAATACGACCCAAGGAACCATAACCAACACTTCGAAATGATCATTTTTTGGCATTTTATGACAATTAAACTGGAATTCCGCTACTCGTGCATGTATTATCGCCATCCATGGTCCAGGCCGGACGCCTTGGTACGTAGCCGGTACCGGATGGCATGATATTTGTCCGGGGCATTAAATACGACCCAAGGAACCATAACCAATGCTTCGAAATGATAAATTTACATTTTTTGGCATTTTATGGCAATTAAACTGGAATTCTGCCAGCGGTGCCTGTATTATCGCCTGCCATGGTCCAGACCGGATGCCTTGGTACGGAGCCAGTACCAGATCGCATGATATTTCTCCGAGACATCAAATACGACCCAAGGAACCATAACACACGCTTCGAAATGATGAAGTTACATTTTTTTGCAATTTATGGCAATTAAACTGGAATTCCCCTAGACGTAAATGTATTATCGCCTACCATGGTCCAGGCCGGACAACTTTGTACGGAGCCGGTACCGGATCGCATGAAATTTCTCCGGGACATCAAATACGACCCAAGGAACCATAACCAACGCTTCAAAATGATCAAGTCACATTTCTTTACATTTTATGGCAAAAACTGGAATTCCGCTAGTCATGCCTCTATTATCGCCTACCATGGTCCAGGCAAGACGCCTTGGTACGAAGACGGTACCAGATCGCATGATATTTTTCCGGGACAGAAAATACTACCCAAGGAACCATAACCAACGCTTCGAAATTATCAAGTTACATTTTTTGGTATTTTATGGCAATTAAACTAGAATTTTGCCAATCGTGCCTGTATTATTGCCTGCCATGGTTCAGGCCAACGCCTTGGTACGGATCCAGTACCAGATCGCATGATATTTGTCCGGGACATCAAATACGACCCAAGGAGCCATAACCAATGCTTCGAAATGATCAAGTTACATTTTTGGCATTTTATGGCAATTAAGCTGGAATTCCTCCAGTCGTACCTATATTATCGCCTGCCATGGTCCAGGTCGGACGCCTTGGTATGGAGCCTTTAGTGGATCAGCAAATACGACCCAAGGAACCATAACTAACACTTCGAAATGATCAAGTTACATTTTTGGCATTTTATGGCAATTAAGCTGGAATTCCTCCAGTCGTACCTATATTATCGCCTGCCATGGTCCAGGCCAGACGCCTTGGTACGTAGCCGGTACCGGATCGCATGATATTTGTCTGAGACATCAAATACGACCTTAGGAACCATAACAACCGCTTCAAATTGATCAAGTTACATTTTTTTGTATTTTATGTAAATAAAACTAGAATTCCGCTAGCCGTGCCTGTATTATCGCCTGCCATGGTCCAGACCGGATGCCTTGGTATGGAGCCAGTACCGGATCGCATGATATTTCTCCGAGACATCAAATACGACCCAAGGAACCGTAACCAACGCTTCGTAATGATCAAGTTACTTTTTTTGGCATTTTATGGCAATTAAACTGGAATTCCGCCAGTCGTGCCTGTATTATCCCCTGCCATGGTCCAGGTCAGACCCCTTGGTACGGAGCCGGTACCGGATAGCATGATATTTTTCCGGGACATCAAATACGACCCAAGGAACCATAACACACGCTTCGAAATGATCAAGTTACATTTTTTGGCAATTTATGGCAATTAAACTTGAATTCCGCCAGTCATGCATGTATTATTGCCTGCCCTGGTCTAGGCCGGACGCCTTGGTACGGAGCTGGTACTAGATCGCACGATATTTCTTCGGGACATCAAATACGACCCAAGGAACCATAACCAACGCTTCAAAATGATCAAGTTACATTTCTTGGCCTTTTATTGAAATTAAACTGGAATACTGCCAGTGGTGCCTGTATTATCGCCTGCCATGGTCTAGGCGAGACGCCTTTTTACGGAGCTGGTACCGGATTGCATGATATTTTTCCGGGGACAGAAAATACGACCCAAGGAACCATAACCAATGCTTCGAAATGATCAAGTTATATTTTTTTGGTATTTTATGGCAATTAAACTGAAATTTTACCAGTCGTGCCTGTATTATTGCCTGCCATGGTTCAGGCCAGCTCCTTGGTACGGATCCAGTACCAGATCGCATGATATTTGTCCGGGACATCAAATACGACCCAAGGAGACATAACCAATGCTTCGAAATGATCAAGTTACATTTTTGGCATTTTATGGCAATTAAACTGGAATTCCTCCAGTCGTGCCTGTATTATCGCCTGCCATGGTCCAGGTTGGACGCCTTGGTACAGAGCCGGTACCGAATTGCATGATATTTGTCCGGGACATCAAATACGACTCAAGGAACAACAACACACACTTCGAAATGATCAAGTTACATTTTTTGGCAATTTATGGCAATTAAACTGGAATTCCGCCAATCGTGCATGTATTATCGCCTGCCATAGTCCAGGCCGGACGCCTTGGTACGGAGCAGGTACCGGATCGCATGATAATTCTCCTGCACATCAAATACGACCCAAGGAACCATAACCAACACTTCAAAATGATCAAGTTACATTTCTTGGCTTTTTATGGCAATTAAACTGGAATTCTGCCAGTCGTGCGTGTATTATCGCCTGCCCTGGTCCAGGCCAGACGCCTTTGTACGGAGCCGGTACCGGATGGCATGATAATTTTTCGGGGCAGAAAATACGACCCAAGGAACCATAACCAACGCTTCGAAATGATCAAGTTACATTTTTTGGCATTTTATGACAATTAAACTGGAATTCTGCCAGTCGTGCCTGTAATATCGCCCTTCATGGTCCAGGATGGATGCCTTGGTACGGAGGCGGTATCGGATCACATGATATTTGTGGGTGACATTAAATATGACCCAAGGAACCATAACCAACACTTCGAAATGATCAAGTTACATTTTTTTGAATTTTATGGCAATTAAACTGGAATTCCGCCAACCGTACCTGTATTATCGCCTTCCATGGTCCAGGTAGGACGCATTGGTACGGAGCCGGTACCGGATCACATGATATTGTTCCGAGACATCAAATACGACCCAAGGAACCATAACCAACACTTCGAAATGATCAAGTCACATTTTTTGGCATTTTATGACAATTAAACTGGAATTCCGCTAGTCGTGCCTGTATTATCGCAATCCATGGTCCAGGCCGGACGCCTTGGTACGTAGACGGTACCGGATCATATGATATTTGTACGGGACATTAAATACGACACAAGGAGCCATAACCAATGCTTCAAAATGATCAATTTACATTTTTTTGCATTTTATGGCAATTAAACTAGAATTTCGCCAGCCGTGCCTGTATTATCGCCTGCCATGGTCCAGACCGGACGCCTTGGTACGAAGCTAGTACCGGATCGCATGATATTTGTCCGGGACATCAAATACGACCCGAGGAACCACAACCAACACATCGAAATGATCAAGTTATATTTTTTGGCATTTTATGGCAATTAAACTGGACTTTCGCTAGTCGTACCTTTATTATCACCTGCCATGGTCCAGGCCGGACGCCTTGGTATAGAGCCGGTACCAGATAGCATGATATTTGTCTGGGACATCAAATACAACCCAACGAACCATAACACACGCTTCGAAATGATGATGTAACATTTTTTAGCATTTTATGAAAATTAAACTTGAATTCCCCTAGACGTGTATGTATTATCGCCTGCCATGGTCCAGGCCGGACAACTTTGTATGGAGCCGGTACCGGATCGCATGGAATTTCTTCGGGACATCAAATATGACCCAAGGAACCATAACCTACGCTTCAAAATGATCAAGTCGTGCTTGTATTATCGCCTTCCATGGTCCAGGCAAGACACCTTGGTACGAAGACGGTAGCGGATCGCATGATATTTTTCCGGGACAGAAAATACGACCCAAGGAACCATAACCAATGCTTCGAAATGATCAAGTTAAATTTTTTGGTATTTTATGGCAATTAAGCTGAAATTTTGCCAGTCGTGCCTGTATTATTGCCTGTCATGGTTCAGCCCGACGCCTTGGTACGGATCCAGTACCATATAGCATGATATTTGTCCGGGACATCAAATACGACCCAAGGAACCATAACCAATGCTTCGGAATTATCAAGTTACATTTTTGGCATTTTATGGAAATTAAACTGGAATTCCTCCAATCGTGCCTATATTATCGCCTGCCATGGTCCAGGTCGGGCGCCTTGGCACAGAGCTGGTACCAGATCGCATGATATTTTTCCGGGACATCAAATTCGACCCAAGGAACCATAACACATGCTTCGAAATGATCAAGTTACATTTTTTTGGCAATTTAGGGCAATTAAACTGGAATTCCGCCAGTCGTGCATGTATTATCGCCTGCCATGGTCCAGGTCGGACGCCTTGGTAAGGAGCCGGTGCCGGATCGCATGATATTTCTCCGGCACATCAAATACGACCCAAGGAACCATAACCAATGCTTCAAAATGATCAAATTAAATTTCCTGGCCTTTTATGGCAATTAAACTTGAATTATGCCAGTCGTGCGTGTATTATCGCCTGCCATGGTCCAGGCCAGACGCCTTTGTACGGAGCCGGTACTGGATAGCATGATATTTGTCCGGGAAATCAAATACGACCCAAGGAACCATAACACATGCTCGAAATGATGAATTTACATTTTATGGCATTTTATGGCAATTAAACTGGAATTCCCCTAGACGTGCATGTATTATTGCCTGCCATGGTCCAGGCCGGACAACATTGTACGGAGCCGGTACCTGATCGCATGAAATTTCTCCGGGACATCAAATACGACCCAAGGAACCATAACCAACGCTTCAAAATGATCAAGGCACATTTCTTGGCATTTTATGGCAATTAAACTGGAATTCCGCTAGTCGTGCCTCTATTATCGCCTGCCATGGTCCAGACAAGACGCCTTGGTACGAAGACGGTACCGGATCGCACGATCTTTTTAGGGGAAAGAAAATTAGACCCAAGGAACCATAACCAACGCTTCGAAATGATCAAGTTACATTTTTTGGTATTTTATGGCAATTAAATTGGAATTTTTCCAGTCGTGCCTGTATTATTGTCTGCCATGGTTCAGGACGACGCCTTGGTACGGATCTAGTACCAGATCGCATGATATTTGTCTGAAACATCAAATACGACCTAAGGAGCCATAACCAATGCTTCGAAATGATCAAGTTACATTTTTGGCATTTTATGGCAATTAAACTCGAATTCCTCCAGTCGTGCCTGTATTATCGCCTGCCATGGTCCAGGTCGGACGCCTTGGTACAGTGCCGGTACCGGATCGCATGATATTTGTCCGGTACATCAAATACGATGCAAGGAACCATAACACATGCTTCGAAATGATCAAGTTACATTTTTTGGCAATTTATGGAAATTAAACTGAAATTCCGCCAGTCGTGCATGTATTATCGCCTGCCATGGTTCAGGCCGAACGCCTTGGTACGGAGCCGGTACCGGATTGCATGATATTTATCAGGTACATCAAATATGACCCAAGGAACCATAACCAACGCTTCAAAATGATCAAGTTATATTTTTTTGAATTTTATCGCAATTAAACTGGAATTCCGCCAACCGTACCTGTATTATCGCCTGCCATGGTCCAGGTTGGACGCATTGGTACGGAGCCGGTACCGGATCGCATGATATTGTTCCGGGACATCAAATATGACCCAACGAACCATAACCAACGCTCAAAATGATCAAGTTAAATTTTTTAGCATTTTATGGCAATTAAACTGGAATTTTGCCAGTCGTGCCTATATTATCGCCTGCCATGGTCCAGGCCAGACGCCTTGGTACGGAGCCGGTACTGGATCGCATGATATTTGTTTGGGACGTCAAATACGACCCAAGGAACCATAACCAGCGCTTCGAAATGATCAAGTTACATTTTTTGGCATTTTATGGCAATTAAACTGGAATTCCGCTAGTCGTGCTTGTATTATCACCGGCCATGGTCTAGGCCAGACGCCTTGGTACAGAGCCGGTATCGGATTGCATGATATTAGTTCGGGACATCAAATACGACCCAAGGAACCATAACCAATGCTTTGAAATAATGAAGTTACATTTTTTATCATTTTGTGGAAATTAAACGTGATTTCCGCCAGTCGTGCTTCTATTATCGCCTGCCATTGTCCAGGCCGGACGCCTTTACGGAGCCGGTACCGGATCGCATGATATTTGTTCGGGACATCAAATACGACCTTAGGAACCATAACTAACGCTTCGAAATGATCAATTTACATTTTTTGGCATTTTATGGCAATTAAATAGGAATTTCGCCAGTCGTGCCTCTATTATCGCATGCCATGTTCTAGGCCGGATGCCTTGGTGCAGAGCCGGTACCAAATTGCATGATATTTCTTCGCTGACATCAAATACGACACAAGGAACCATAACCAACGATTCGAAATGATCAAGTTATAATTTTTGGAATTTTATGACAATGAAATTGGAATTCCGCTAGTCTTGCCTATATAATCGCCTGCCATGGTCTAGGCCGGACGCCTTGCTACGGAGCCGGTAGTGGATCGCATGATATTTGTCTAGGACATAAAATACGACCCAAGGAACCATAACAATTCTTCAAAATGATCAAATTACCTTTTTTTAGCATTTTGTAGCAATTAAAACTGGAATTCAGCTAGTCGTGCCTGTATTATCGCCTACAATGGTCCAGGCCGGACGGCTAGGTACGGTGCCGGTACCGGATCGTATGATATTTGTACGGGAAAGGAAATACGACCCAAGGAACCATAACGAACGCTTCGAAATGATCGAGTTACATTTTTTGGCATTCTATGGCAATTAAACTGAAATTCCACCACTCCTGCCTATATTATTGTCTGCCATGGTTCAGGCCGGACGCCTTGGTACGGAGCAGGTACCGTATCACATTATATTCTTCTGGGACATCAAATACGACCCAAGGAACCATAACCAACGCTTCAAAATGATCAAGTTACATTTTTTGGCATTTTATGGCAATTAAACTGGAATTCTGCCAGTAGTGCCTGTATTATCGCCTGCCATGGTCCACGCCAGACGCCTTGGTATGGAGCCGGTACTGGATCGCATGATATTTTTTTGGGACATAAAATACGACCCAAGGAACCATAACCAGCGCTTCGAAAAGATAAAGTTACATTTTTTGGCATTTTATGGCAATTAAATTGGAATTCCGCTAATCGTGCATGTATTATCGCCTGCCATGGTCTAGGCCGGACGCTTTGGTACAGAGTCGGTATCGGACTGCATGATGTTTGTACGGGACTTCAAATACGATCCAAGGAACCATAACCAACGCTTCTAAATGATCAAGTTAATTTTATGGCATTTTATGGGAATTAAACTGGAATTCCGCCAATCGTGCATGTATTATTGCCTGCCATGGTCCAGGCCGGATGCCTTGGTACGGAGCCGGTACCCGATCATATGATATTTCTCCGGGACATCAAATACGACCCAAGGAACCATAAACAACGCTTTGAAATGATCAAGTAACATTTTTTGGCATTTTATGGAAATTAAACTGGAATTCCGCCAGTCGTGCCTTTATTATCGCCTTCCATGGTCCAGGCCGGACGCCTTGGTAAGGAGCCGGTACCAGATCGCATGATATTTGACCGGGACAACAACTATGACCCAAGGAACCATAATCAACACTTCGAAATGATCAAGTTACATTTTCTGTCATTTTAGTGCTATTAAACTGGAATTCCGCCAGTCGTGCCTTTATTATCGCCTTCCATGGTCCAGGCCGGACGCCTTGGTACGGAGCCAGTACCGTATCGCATGATATTTGTCCGGGACATAAAATACGACCTTAGAAACCATAACCAACGCTTCGAAATGATCAAGTTACATTTTCTGTCATTTTAGTGCTATTAAACTGGAATTCCGCCAGTCGTGCATGTATTATCGCTTGCCATGGTCCAGGCTGGACGCCTTGGTACGGAGCGGGTACCGGATTCGCATGATATTTGTCTGGGACATCAAATATGACTCAAGGAACCATAACTAACTCTTCGAAATGATCAAGTTATCTTTTTTTTTGAATTTTATGGCAAATTAGACTGGAATTCCGCCAGTCGTGCCTGTATTATCGCCTGCCATAGTCCAGACCGGATGCCATGGTAAGGAGCCAGTACCGGATCACATGATATTTGTCCGGGACATCAAATACAACCCAAGGAACCACAACCAACATTTGTAAATGATCAAGTTGCATTTTTATGCATTTTATGGCAATTAAACTGGAATTCCGCCAGTCGTGCCAGTATCATCCCCTGCCATGGTCCAGGCCGGACGCCTTGGTACGGAGCCGGTACCGGATAGCATGATATTTTTTCGGGACATCAAATACGACCCATGGAACCAAAACACACACTTCGAAATGATCAAGTTACATTTTTTGTCATTTTATGGCAATTAAACTGGAATTCCGCCAGTCGTGCCAGTATCATCCCCTGCCATGGTCCAGGCCGGACGCCTTGGTACGGAGCCGGTACCGGATAGCATGATATTTTTTCGGGACATCAAATACGACCCATGGAACCAAAACACACACTTCGAAATGATCAAGTTACATTTTTTGGCAATTTATGTCAAATAAACTGGAATTCCGCCAGTCGTGCATGTATTATCGCCTGCCATGGTCCAGGCCGGACGCCTTGGTACAGAGCCGGTACCGGATCGCATGATATTTCTTCGGGACATCAAATACATCCCAAGGAACCGTATCACGTGATATTTTTCCGGTACAAAAAATACGACACAAGGAACCATAACCAACACTTCGAAATGATCAAGTTACATTTTTTGTCATTTTATGGCAATTAAACTGGAATTCCGCCAGTCGTGCCTGTATTATCGCCTACCATGGTCCAGGCCAGACGCCTTCGTATGGAGCTGGTACCGGATCACATGATATATCTCCGGCACATCAAATACGACCCAAGGAACCATAACTAATGCTTCAAAATGATCAAGTTACATTTCCTGGCATTTTATGGCAATTAAACTGGAATCTGCCAGTCGTGCGAGTATTATCGCCTGCCATGGTCAAGGCCAGACGCCTTTGTACGGAGCCAGTACTGGATCGCATGATATTTTTCCGGGACAGAAAATACAACCCAAGGAACCATAACCAACGCTTCGAAATGATCAAGTTACATTTTTTGGCAGTTTATGGCAATTAAACTGGAATTCCGCCAGTCGTGCCTGTATTATCCCCTGCCATGCTCCAGCCGGACGCCTTGGTACGGAGCCGGTACCAGATAGCATGATATTTGTCCAAGACATCAAATACGACCCCAGGAACCATAACACACGCTTCGAAATGATCAAGTTACATTTTTTGGCAATTTATGGCAATTAAACTGGAATTCCGCCAGTCATGCATGTATTATTGCCTGCCCTGGTCTAGGCCGGACGCCTTGGTACGGAGCTGGTACTAGATCGCACGATATTTCTTCGGGACATCCATGGTCCAGGCCGGACGCCTTGGTACGTAGACGGTACCGGATCACATGATATTTGTATGGGACATTAAATACGACCCAAGGAACCATAACCAATGCTTCGAAATGATCAATTTACATTTTTTGGCATTTTATGGCAATTAAACTAGAATTCCGCCAGCCGTGTCTGTATTATCGCCTGCCATGGTCCAGACCGGACGCCTTGGTACGAAGCTAGTACCGGATCGCATGATATTTGTCCGGGACATCAAATACGACCCAAGGAACCACAACCAACACTTCGAAATGATCAAGTTATATTTTTTGGCATTTTATGGCAATTAAACTGGAATTTCGCCAGTCGTGCCTTTATTATTGCCTGCCATGGTCCAGGTCGGACGCCTTGGTACGGAGCCGGTACCGGATAGCATGACAGTTTTCTGGGACATCAAATATTACCCAAGGAACAATTACATTTTTTGGCATTTTATGAAAATTAAACTTGAATTCCCCTAGACGTGTATGTATTATCGCCTGCCATGGTCCAGGTCGGAACACTTTGTACGGAGCCGGTACAGTACCGCATGGAATTTCTCTGGGACATCAAATACGACCCAAGGAACCATAACCAATGCTTCGAAATGATCAAGTTATATTTTTGGCATTTTATGGAAATTAAACTGGAATTCCTCCAGTCGTGCCTGTATTATCGCCTGCCATTGTCCAGGTTGGACGCCTTAGTATAGAGCAGGTACCAGATCGCATGATATTTTTCCGGGACATCAAATTCGACCCAAGGAACCATAACACATTCTTCAAAATGATCAAGTTACATTTTTTGGCAATTTATGGCAATTAAACTGGAATTCCGCCAGTCGTGCATGTATTATCGCCTGCCATGGTCGAGGCCGGACGCCTTGGTACGGAGCCGGTACCCGATCGCATGATATTTCTCTGGCTCATCAAATACAACCCAAGGAACCATAACCAACGCTTCAAAATGATCAAGTTACATTTCTTGGCCTTTTATGGCAATTAAATGGAATTCTGCCTGTCGTGCGTGTATTATCGCCTGCCATGGTCCAGGCCAGACACCTTTGTACGGAGCCGGTACCGGATAGCATGATAAAATATCACCCAAGGAGCCATAACACATGCTTCGAAATTATGAAGTTACATTTTTTGGCATTTTATGGCAATTAAACTGGAATTCCCCTAGACGTGCATGTATTATCGCCTGCCATGGTCCAGGCCGGACAACTTTGTACGGAGCCGGTACCGGATCGTATGAAATTTTTCCGGGACATCAAATACGACCCAAGGAACCATAACCAATGCTTCAAAATGATCAAGTCACATTTCTTGGAATTTTATGGAAATTAAACTGGAATTCCGCTAGTCGTGCCTCTATTATCGCCTGCCATGGTCCAGGCAAGACGCCTTGGTACGAAGACGGTACCGGATCGCATGATATTTTTAGGGGAAAAAAAATACGACCCAAGGAACCATAACCAACGCTTCGAAATGATCAAGTTACATTTTTTGGTATTTTATGGCAATTAAATTGGAATTTTACCAGTCGTGCATGCATTATTGCCTGCCATGGTTCAGGCCGACGCCTTGGTACGGAGCCGGTACCGGATCGCATGATATTTCTCCGGCACATCAATTACGACCAAAGGAACTATAACCAACGCTTCAAAATGATCAAGTTACATTTCTTGGCCTTTTATGGCAATTAAACTAGAATTCTGCCAGTCGTACGTGTATTTTCGCCTGCCATGGTCCAGGCCAGACGCCTTTGTACGGAGCCGGTAATGGATTGCATGATATTTTTTCGGGACAGAAAATACGACCCAAGGAACGATAACCAACGCTTCGAAATGATCAAGTTACATTTTTTGGTATTTTATGACAATTAAACTGGAATTCTGCCAGTGCCTATATTATCGCCTGTCATGGTCCAGGATGTAAGCCTTGGTACGGAGGCGGTACCGGATTGCATGATATTTGTCGGGGACATCAAATATGACCCAAGGAACCATAACCAACACTTCAAAATGATGAAGTTACATTTTTTTGAATTTTATCGCAATTAAACTGGAATTCCGCCAACCGTACCTGTATTATCGCCTGCCATGGTCCAGGTTGGACGCATTGGTATGGAGCCGGTACCGGATCGCATGATATTGTTCTGGGACATAAAATACGACACAAGGAACCATAACCTACGCTTCAAAATGATCAAGTCACATTTCTTGGCATTTTATGGAAATTAAACTGGAATTCCGCTAGTCGTGCCTCTATTATCGCCTGCCATGGTCCAGGCAAGACGCCTTGGTATGAAGACTGTACCGGATCACATGATATTTTTACGGGACATAAAATACGACCCAAGGAACCATAACCAACGCTTCAAAATGATCAAGTTACATTTTTTGGTATTTTATGGCAATTAAATTGGTATTTTGCCAGTCGTGCCTGTATTATTGCCTGCCATGGTTCAGGCCGACACCTTGGTACGGATCCAGTACCATATAGCATGATATTTGTCCGGGACATCAAATATGACCCAAGGAACCATAACCAATGCTTCTAAATGATCACGTTACATTTTTGGCATTTTATGGAAATTAAACTGGAATTCCTCCAGTCGTGCCTGTATTATCGCCATCCATGGTCCAAGCCGGACGCCTTGGTACGTAGCCGGTACCGGATCGTATGATATTTGTCCGGGACATCAAATATGACCCAAGGAACCATAACCAACGCTTCGAAATGATCAAGTCACATTTCTTGGCATTTTATGGCAATTAAACTGGAATTCCGCTAGTCGTGCCTCTATTATCGCGTGCCATGGTCCATGCAAGACGCCTTGGTATGAAGACTCTACTGGATCGCATGATATTTTTCCAGGACATCAAATATGTCCGAAGGAACCATAACCAACGCTTCGAAATGATCAAGTTATATTTTTTTGAATTTTATGGCAATTAAACTGGAATTTCGCCAACCGTACCTGTATTATCACCTCCCATGGTCCAGGTTGTACGCATTGGTACGGAGCCGGTACCGGATCGCATGATATTGTTTCGGGATATCAAATACGACCCAAGGAACTATAACCAACACTTCAAAGCGATCAAGTCAGATTTTTTGGCATTTTATGACAATTAAACTGGAATTCTGCTAGTCGTGCCTGTATTATCGCCATCCATGGTCCAAGCCGGACGCCTTGGTACGTAGCCGGTACCGGATCATATGATATTTGTCTGGGACATTAAATACGACCCAAGGAACCATAACCAACGCTACGAAATGATCAATTTATATTTTTTGGCATTTTATGGCAATTAAACTGGAATTCCGCCAGTCGTGCCTGTTTTATCGCCCGCCATGGTCCAGACCGGACGCCTTGGTATGGAGCCAGTTTTGAATCGCATGATATTTGTCCGGGACATCAAATACGACCCAAGGAACCACAACCAAGACTTTGAAATGATCAAGTTACATTTTGTGGCATTTTATGGCAATTAAATTGGAATTCCGCCAGTCGTGCCTGTATTATCGCCTTCCATGGTCCAGGCAAGACGCCTTGGTACGAAGACAGTACCGGATCGCATGATATTTTTTTGGGACAGAAAATACAACCTAAGGAACCATTACTAACGCTTCGAAATGATCACATTACTTTTTTTCGTATTTTATGGCAATTAAACTGGAATTTTGCTAGTCGGGCCTGTATAATTGCCTGCCATGGTTCAGGCCGACGCCTTGGTACGGATCCAGTACCAAATCACATGATATTTGTCCGGGACATCAAATACGACCCAAGGAACCATAAC
>ML323548.1:0-42153 GCA_005239505.1 Nicotiana paniculata | reverse complement strand
AAATCCTGATTTCGTTTTGCTTCTCCCGATCGTCGAGCCTGATCGACTCGACTCTTTTCCCTGTCCCCCGGCCTCTCACTTCGTTTCGTTCTTCTTCTGTACCGTTGCTTGAATGAAGACACCAGATCGGCCCGACTTCCCCAATTCCCCCCACCGGGCCTTCTCCTTTACGGGCCTGGATTTTTCGCGTCGTTTCAGTCGTCGTGGTCGACGGGGAAGAAAAAATGAATGAATGTTCTTTTGGGAAAATGTATAATAATACACCTACCGAGACGGCCAAAGGTGAGTCTCGTAGGTGGACGTATCGAACCGAAATAAGATCTTAGATTGACATCTTGATACACTGATTTACCATAATAATAAATAGAGTCAATGGTGACTCCGCCGTGGGAAGAGCCACTTCCTTCTTGCTTGATAGGGGGGCTTCCATTCACCAGCGCAGACTAAAAGTGCTCTCCGAACCGTGTTGGATAGTCACCCATCACACGGCTCTCAAACCCAACCTGTGGTGGATCCCGGGAGACAAAGTCAAAACGCAACATCCTTTGCCCCATACTTTGAGATGCTCCTCCCTGCCGATCAAGGAGCGAGGCTGCTCGTGATAGGCAACGCTTTAAGCCGCTATCAACAAAAGTGCAATGCACAGAGCCTACAGTTCGGTTACATCTCAACTACTCAAAAGGAAAAAAAGTTCAGATAACAAGCAACTTACTTTCGAGACTTTGTTTATCCTTGTTTGCAATCAAAATTTGTCTTTTTCACCTATATAAAGTCTTTATTGTTCTCACTCAATTTCAAGGTTTTCTAAAATTTCCAGTTAAAAACCTTCTTGTTTTTTTTTGGTTGAAATTTTTTTTGGTTAATCATCTATTTATCCATTGTAAAATTGCTAAACAGTGTTGGGAGCTTTTTTTGAATCTGTGTGGTGTTTCGTGGACTATGCCTCCAGACATAAGATCTTTACTAGTCAGCTGGCAAGGGCAGAAGGTATAAAAGAATCAGAAGCAACTATGGTGGACCATCCTTCTATGCATTTTCTGGACCTTCTGGGAAGAAAGGAACAATGTTTGCTTTGAGGACAAGAGGAATCACATTGCTAGAATAAAAAATAATTGTCTTCAAAATTTATTTTTTTGGTGTAAGAAATGTTTAGTTGAAAGTCTAGATCAATATATGGAGTTTTTGGATGTGTTAAGCAACTTGTAACTGATAGTATGCTATTATAGTTGTTGTCTGATCCTGGTGTAATCTTATGTACCATCTTGGTACTTTTAATAATAAAACCTTTACCTTATCAAAAAAAAAAAAAAAACTCTTAAAGATAGCAGATATTTACCCCAGTTAGGAGTCTAAACAAGATATCCCTTCTCTTATTGGAGAATCCAAACAGGAGTTAATAGTTCGACTCCATTTGTCAATCGAAACCAGCGAGGGCGTCAAGCAAAAGCTTTAACTGTGGCAAAGCACTTTAGAGAGGTGATAAGTAGAAGTAAAATTGATACATGCACTGCAAGTTTAGTCAGCATGAGAAGGACAAATTTGAGATGAGACTAGACATGATTGTGTTGCCAAACTGCAAACAATTAAGACATCTAAGCTTGTTTCAAGAGAATGGAGTGATAAATGAAGAGGTTACTGTAGAGTTAAAACTGGATGATTGAAATGAAAAAGGGCTACCAGGGTGTTATGTGATAGAAAGATGCCTATCAAGTGAAAAGCAAGTTCTAAAGAACACATCCAGGATCAGATAAGAATTAGAGATGACCACATTCGCCAGAAGATGCAGTAAGCACGCATTATAGGATACAATTCGTTTGAGATGGTTTCGCCGTGTCCAATGTTTATCTACAGATCGATTCATGGGTATGAAAATATTGCGAGTGAAGGTGTTTAAAAGGGATGAGGTAGACCTAAAATAGCATGGAAGGAAGTCATCTCGCAAGACCTACAAATTGTTGGAATCAATGCAAATTTAGCTAGCGATAGGGCACAAAAGAAGAAAAATATTCATCCAAGTGATATCTACTGATTGGGAATAGGTTTTAATCTTGTTAGAGAGCTTATAGTTATATAATTGTTATTATTACTATTATTTATATATATTTAACTTATTTCTCATTTTTATTTTATTTGGTATTGGTGATGACATGAGTTGAGCTCAAATGGAAAAGTGAGGACTGATATAGCCGGCCCCAACTTGTTTGGGACTGAGGCCTACTTGTTGTTGTAATACTTTGACTTCGTCTAGACAGGTAATATGTATGACATCTAAATCAATTCCATAAAGTTCTTTTCCTGGAAGCAGGCAATTTCAATATCAAAGCTTGAAAGGGGAACATGCTTGAAACATACCAACACTCAAAGAATTTAGTGTCTTCTTTCGTTCGCCAGAGAGATTTATGGCACCAAAGGCTGCCATAGAATCGTCTATTGTGTCCCCGGCCTTAAGCATCACAGAAGCATAATCAACTTCCTTATGCTGAGGGCGTTGAAAACGCAGCTCCATTGAGAAATCAGTATCATTGTGTATCTTAAGTAATGGAGAGACGACGATTGTCAAGCAATCCTACAAACATCAAGAAAGAGGATTGTAAACCATAAGAACATCAAGTTAGACATGCCTCAATATCCATCTTAAGAAGAATCAGCTGCGGTACCTCAGTCCTGGGAGAAACTTCAGCCACAAGAAATGGACCAGGGAAAGTTTTTGA
Organism: Nicotiana paniculata; assembly: GCA_005239505.1. Lineage (NCBI taxonomy): Eukaryota > Viridiplantae > Streptophyta > Magnoliopsida > Solanales > Solanaceae > Nicotiana > Nicotiana paniculata. The sequence continues at coordinate 39,442 of ML323548.1, read as the reverse complement.
CACTGGTCAATAGCAAATAAGTTTAGTAAGCTCTAAGTTTGAATTCATTGAATACGCACAAAGAACTAGTAGTGGTTGCTATTATCAGCAAAAGCTATAGCAAAGTCGTTTATCTCAAGTTGGTGGTGTCAGCTAGTCCAAAATCCAAGTCTTAACAATTAGTGCGAAATTTATTTATATATTAAAAAAACAACTTGAGGGAAGAGCAGCCTGAAACACCTTGTCGAGATACTATACGTGGTCTCCACGCAAATGACTGGGTTTCCAAGAGTGAAAGATGAAGTGGAGAAGTAGAGAGAAATCCTCTCTCCGTGAGCTGGATAGAGAAGAATGACGCTTCCGGAGGTCGATTTGCCAAAGCCAAGTGCCTTACAGACAAAAAGTTAGGCTCCTCACATGATGAGCACACAAGTAAAAATTCAAATAAAGAAAAGGCAAATATACAAATGAAAACACCGTGATTAACCTCTCAAAACATAAGAATGAAAATTGTGGAAAGGAAATTAATTACATGCAAGCCAGGACACTGGAGCTTACTCAGTATAATATTTATTTATTTTTAAATTTATAAGGGAGCTTACTCAGTATAAATGTGATACACAATTGAAAACATCAGCAGCAGGCAAAAAAAAATAAAAAAAACATATTCCAGACACACACATACATCACACACTTCCTATTTCAAAATCTGTTAATCTGGTGTTATCTTGTACTGAGCAAGGATGAAATAGGGCTGGGAGTTGAGAAGGTAGCCTCTAGATTGCGGCAGATGTATCATTCTCAAGGATGGCGGAAGCACAATGCCCACATACTACAAAAACTGATTGTACGTCTGCGGAAAGACGAGTAAAATAGAGAAAGTGCAACACAGTCAGGGTGCTTGAGTAGACATATCTCTCCCTTATCGAGGGAAAAGAAAGAGAAGGAACTCTATTGAGAAACGACTTTTTAATCCTAAAATTGCACAAAGGGAAACTAGAACGTTCTCAATCATTTGCACGGCATAAGACGCATGAAAATTTAATTCCCATCTAATTTCTGCTGTTATAGTTTATAGTTTCTTTCTTTTATCAATCAGTAAGTCGAATTCTATCTTTGTGCCGTGTGGAATAAACTTTGCAATTTAAAAAATATATATATGTAGGTCAAGTTCTGTAGTTTCTTTAAAGGCTGTTGATTGGCTCTACAAGGATGGTTCTGCCACTGAATCATAGCAGCAGATGTTTCAAGTAAACAAGCAGAACAACTGTAAGCTGTGATAAGCACCTCAAGAAAATGGTAGTGGACTGTCTTCCTGCAACTGATACATCTTGATTATCGTAGAACTGACAAATAAGGGATAAGCCTGACTGGTTTTCAACCTGAAAATGTTAAAACCCATCAGTTCGCACATGAAACACTAGAAGATTTATAGTCTCTGCATGACTTTTCTCATGAATGGACAAATACAAGCTTCACAAGGTTAGATGTCTAATATTCAGTCTCAAAGAGCATGAAGATGGACTTATGTCCAACTCTCTGTCTTTGATTTCCTCACCAAAAACTAACAGCACGATTTCATGTAGCAGGTAAAAAAAAAGCAATTGCTGCAAATCAAAAGAAGGATGACAGGTTACTGGTAGAAGAAGTTCCCGAGATGTTCCATTGCTGAAGACATCATCCATAACATGGGAACAAAAAGCAAAGCTTATCCTAATCCATGTAAAGATTAGATGAATCACTTATCTCCGGCTCACATATTTAGGTTAGTAGATAAGTTTTGAGTGAAACTAAGTCCCAAATTGTGGTCAACCTAACATTCAACTCCTAACTGCTTCAAACGCTTAAATTGAGATGCATCATACTGGGCATATATTTACAGCCCAAAAGTCAAGCCAGAAGCAGCATCTTTCCTGCTAAAGTGGGTCCACAAAGTTATGTGCATTGTTAATCCAACCACCAACTAAATGTGCCAAACATCTTACAAGGGCGGAAAGACAATGCTGCTACTCTCGGAACCCATCTTTTCTCAATTGCTACCAAGTAATGTAATTTGACTACTGTTTTATCATTCACATGTGGAATCTTGGCAGAAAACTTTCACTCACTATTTCCATTGAGGAATCCGATTTCTCTTGCAGCATAACTCCACATAAAAGTTGTGTAAGGACTTCATAACCAATAAATGATGACAGAATCTCTAGACATGCAGCTGAAATAGCTATGCTAGCCTATGTTTTGGTTCTAACAAGAGGGGATTCTCTTATGGAAAGTGAATATAAAACATTTCAAGCAAGATTAAGTTTGCAAAGCCACAGTGTGTATGCAGCATGAGTAGCTATGTCAGAGAAGAACCTTGCAGCAATTGGCCAAAATTGTCGAGATCCTTACAGAGAAAGGACCGGCCAGATTCAACTCCCCAATGACAAAGAGAATAATGTCCAAAGAAAGCTCAGTCACTGTCATACTCAACTGCCAAGCCAGAAATATCAACAAGAAAAGAAAATCACATGATTATTCTCAAAAAGAAAAGAAAATCACATAAAAATAGAGATATTAATCTGACCTCTTTCAATCTAGCATAGAAATGGCCAGGCACCCAGTGGATAATATTTTCTGATCCCTGGGTCTGAAATCTATAACGGTAGAAAACATCAATTTCTAATGGATGCATGAGTTCTCTCCTGGCATCCCAAACAAGTGAGTAACACAAATTACAACATATTAGGACCATCGGTTCTAAAATACAATATCAAAGAGAAAGATGAAAGCTTGCATTAATTTACTTTATTTTACTAAAGAGACTCACCACATATTTTTCTGTGAGTCAAAGTAATACAGCAAAATCTCCAGCCTGCTCATAACCCGAACTTTAGCATTCGATATCTGTATAACAACTTCAGTAGTACTAATAGAACCCTGGAGGAGGGGATACTTTTCCTTGGAGTCCGAAAGTTCATGAACGATGGTCAAAGAAACCTTGTCCACTGACACAGTTACACCAAAAGAACTTCCTCGCTGACTCGGATTTTTTCCCTCACTTATACATGAATCATATGGCATGATTTTTCCAGATTCCTTCTCTAGAATGCCATCCAAAAAAACATTGCCAACATATGGAGAAGGATCATGAAATACTTTAAACTTAAACGGGTGTCCAGGATTGCCGACAACTTCCAGGACCCCATTAACAAAAGCTAAAGCACAATCATTCTTCTTGTTCACAAGATAAAATATATTTTTAGTTTGTGGAAGATATGTCTCCAAGTCAACATCACCATCATAGATGTCATGTTTGTATGGAAGCGCTCTCCAAAGTGCCCAGGCACTATCACTAGAACTGGAAATGTCAACAAAATCAGATTGTCGACAGCAATTCAACCGCAATGGTTCTCCCGATTCATCTTTGGCATATAACGAGATGAAGGATAAATACTGAACTTGTGACTTCCATCTTCTAATATAGTGATACTTCACCTGATGATAGAGAAAGAATAAAAGCACCCCGTCCATCAAGTAACAAATGTATTCCAAAAATGAGTTATACACATATAAGCCAAAGAGAATTGTGGAAAAGCTGTCAAGGTAAAAATGATAGAGAAAAATAATAGTGGCAAAAGCACTGAGCCTAGTTACAAATGCACAAGGTTTTCCTAATTTTCAACAATGAATGATTATTTTAATGATGATGAGCAGCACCAACGAGCTGGAAAAACCGAAAAAGTAAATAACTTCAAGGATAACTGGATAAGGACCAAATTGTGAAAAGATTTTAAAATATATACAGACAACAAAAGCTTCAAAGCAAAAGAATCAGTTGAACCAAAAAAATATTTTGTCCCTTCACCACTATCTTCTTTGTACTAATAAGGACAGTACGCTGTTCAAATTTTAATTTGTCAATGGGCATCCCTCAATACAGGTGAAACAGAACTCTGTACTTACAGAAAAGGAGGGAGTAGAAACCAGATATTGCATAATAGTATCTTTAAGTGGTTAGGATGTCTGATCATGATGCAAAGGCCCCACAGAGAAAGGTCATGATAGAAAAGTTTGGAAGGGGGGCTGTTCTGGATCATAAAACTTTATGGTATGCCTCATCGTAATGGTCTGTGGATGTCATCAGAGAGCTTTGTGATGCCTTGAGAACACATCAACTTCAGATTAGGAGATGGGAGGACAATTTTCCTCCTGACAGGATAAATGGATGGGACATAGACCACACAAAGACGGACTTCCTGATATTCATAGCTTTGCAGGGAACAAAAAAAGCCTTTCACCAGAATGTGTCTCTCAACCAGGATGAGAAGTGTCTTTCTGAAGACAATGTAGGGAAATGGCAGGATGAACCAGTTCTTTCAAACTTTGGGAAGAACTCTTCTCTCATAATTCTTATGGAATTTGTGGCAAAGAAAGAACGATGGTCTTTACTCGGTAAAATATGGCTACAAAGTTTTGTCTGGGGGATGCAATTCTCAAAGGAATCGGCATTGGAAACAGATTTGGAAGTGCAAGGCACCTTGTAAGATACGTAAGCTGCTTCAGCTGGTTGGTGACAAGAGAAGCTTCTAGCTCAACATAACGTGTTAAGAAGGGTCATGCACATGTGTGCCCGTGAAAGGGAAAATGAGGATGCCAGCCACTCATTTCTTCACTACAAAACTTCAAAACAGTGACGCAGCTTTTCTTGAACTTATTTGAGGATGCCAACCACTTATCCGTACATGCGTGTATATCTATATACAAACCTCATAAATAGAAGTGACAAAGACAATGGGATGGAGGGATTTATTGATTAGCATGATTCAAGGAGACTTGATTTAGGAGTGTCGATTAGCATGATTTCAGGAGATTTGATTATAATAAGGAGATCTGATTTTATTCTGACTTTATTTGATTTGATTTGATAGCTGGATTGATTGTATTATTTTATTTCCTTAATTAGCATTAGGAGCTTTGTATAAATTCTCTTGCTCATGGGATGTAAACATACACAGAAATACAAGAAGCCTTTTCTTTTTCTCAAATCTACATGGTATCAGAGTCATTGCTGCCTTTTTGAGGTGAGTTATCTCCCTCGAAGCACTAGGGTTCCATTTTTATCAAAGAGGTCGAGTTTTCTCTCTTTTGTTGGTTGTGCGCAACACAAACTCCTTCTGATTTCCTTCTGATTGGGCTGAAATATGGAGACATTCAAGGAGACGGTTTCTGGAGAAATCTTGTCTTCGGATGAAATTCAGCTTCCTCGTCACCTCCTAGCCAAACTTAACTCCGCTAATGTTGCCACATTCAATCATGTGCAATCAGGTATTGCCTTTGCTGCTCACCTTAATTCTTGGATTGTCGATTCTGGTGCAAATAGACACATGACAGGCTCTTCTAAAGGCATTTAAAACTATTCTCCGTGTCCCAAAGGAGATAATGTTAAAATAGTCAATAGTTCTTTAACACTCATCTCTGGAACAAGTTCTGTCATTTGTACTCCTAATATTACACTATTATCCGTGCTCCATGTCCCTGAGTTCCCTGTCAATCTTTTATCTGTTAGTGCCATCTCCAAAGCTCTAAACTGTAAAATCGAGTTCTTTCCCGATCATTGTATTTTTCTGGATCTTCAAACAGGGAAAAGGATTGGCAGAGGAAGAATGTGTGATGACTTGTATATATTAGATAGGATACAAAACACTGTTCAAGCCTTTTTTGGGGAAAGTAAGGATGTCAACCAAGAAATAATACCGCGGCATAGACGGTTAGGACACCCATCATTCTTTGTTTTGAAGAAGTTATATCCTGATTTGGTTTCAAGGATTCGATTTGAATCATTGTTCTGTGATGCGTGTGAATATGCCAAGCATACAAGAAACTCTTATCTTGTGAGTGATAATAGAAGCACAACTCCGTTTATGACTATTCATTCTGATATATGGGTCCTACCCAAACTGTTTCTTTGTTTGGTAGTCAATGGTTTGTTACTTTCATTGATTGCTGCACTAGGATGACTTGGGTATATTTGTTAAAAGCCAAAAGTGAAGTTTTCTCTTGTTTTCAGTCATTTCATAAGATGATTCGTACTCAGTTTGATGTCAAAATAAAAATCTTGAGAACTGACAATGGCAACAAATACATAGATAAAAGATTTGGTGCTTATTTAGAGTCCAATGTGATAGTCCATCATGGGGTTACTGAAAGAAAAAAAGGCATCTGTTAGATTCATGCATCTACCAAAACCTTACTGGGGGATGCTATTCTAGCGGCTGCCTATCTTATCTTATCTTATCAACAGAATGCTACTTAAACCCCTCAATATTCAAAGTCTTCTGAAAACTTTAAAGGGTAAGAATGAATATATTGTTCCTCCTAAGGTGTTTGGGTGTGTTTGTTTTGTCCATACTAGAAATTCTGGGAAACTTGATCCTAGATCTATAAAGTGTGCTTTCGTTGGGTATTCTCTGACACAGAAAGGTTAGAAATGTTATCATCCTCCATCTAGGAGATTTTTTGTTAGCATGGATGTTACCTTTCGAGAATCTGAACCCTATGACAGTATTGCCTCATCACCTCTTCAAGGGGAGAGCAGTAAGGAGGAAGAGGTGAAGAGGTGATTCTACCTAGTTCCATTACTGGACCTCTTGATAACATTGTCACAGGGGAAAGTGAAATTGGAGAAAGAATTTAAGGAGACTATTGGGCGTTTGGATAGGCCTGATTGAAAACTTACTCAAGGAAAAATAGAGCAGAAGAAGTCATCATGCAATCTACCGAAGCTGAACCTTCTTCTACTGGTAACTTATCTACATTTTCTAATGAGTTAGATGAATGTATTGCTCACCGACACGGAGTCAGATCTTGCACCACCAAACACCTTTTATCTAATTTTGTCTCCTATAATTCTGTCTCCCTCCTATAGAGCATTTGCCTTGTCTATTTCTTTTGTGTCCATTCCCCAGAATTGGAGGGAAGCTTTTGCATATCCTAAATGGAAGCAAGAAACGAAGGCCTTATCAAAAATGAGACTTGGGAACTTGTCACTTCACCACCAGAAAAGAAGTTGGTTGGCTGCAAATGGGTCTTCGCTGTGAACCACAAAGCTGATGGCTCAATTGAAAGATTCAAAGCAAGATTGGTGGCTAAAGACTCAGACTTATTGAGTGGATTATCAAAAGACATTTGCCCATGCTGCTAAGACGAATACCGTTAGAATTCTTTTATCTTGTGCAGCTTATTTTGATTGGGACTTGCAACAGCTTGATGTGAAGTATGCAATTCTTTATGGAGATTTAGAAGAAGAGGTATATATGGAGATTCCTCCTGGATTTGATACTGCACAGAGTCAAGAAAAGGTATGCAGATTGAAGAAAGCCATATACGGGCTGAAGCAATCCCCCAGAGTTTGGCTTGACAGATTCAGCAAAGCAATGATCTCCTTCGAGTACCAACAAAGCAATGTTGATCACACCCTTTTCATAAGACATCAAACAGGTAAACTCACTCTTCTCATAGTTTATGTTGATGACATAGTAATGACAGGAGATGACAAAGAGGAGATGTCTCGATTGAAGAATTTGTTGGCACATGAATTTGAGATTAAACATCTAGGAAAATTGCAGTACTTCTTGGGAATTGAGGTTGCTAGATCCAAAAGAGGAATCTTTATTTCTCAAAGAAGGTATATTCCGGATCTCTTGAAAGAAACCGATATGACAGGTTGCAGACTCGCAGAATCACCCACCGAAAGCAATCACAAGTTACAAAGCGGAGTTAGAGAATCAGTTGGTAAGGGGAGATATCAGAGGCTGGGTGGAAGACTCGTTTATCTCTCCCACCGCCTATTCAGTTAGCCTGGTGAGTCAGTTCATGCAAGATCCCCCAGATCCTCTTTTTTTTATAAGGTAAATAGTATTAATCAAAGGGGAGAACTCCCGTATACAAGAAGTATACCAAAAAGTAGAGAATTTACATCAAAACATGATTCTCTACAAAAGACGCCCAATCTTCTATACAAATGGGGGCTACATGAGTGCACCAAAAAGCGATCAAAGATAAAAGACTGGGGGATCTCCTATTTCTCTCCCCCCAAACTATCCACACTAGAGCTAACGGGGCGTACTTCCACGCCATTTGCTTTCTTTTTCTACGGAAACCAGCCCAGCTATATAACATTTCCTTTACAGTGCTTGCCATCACCCATTGAACACCAAAAAGGTTCAGAATAGCCCTCCACAAAGCTGAGGACACAGGGCAATGCAACAAAAGATGATCAACTTCTTCCCCTGAGCTTTTACACATGTAGCACCAACTAACAAGTGTAATTCCTCTCTTTCGCAGATTCTCAGCAGTCAAAATCACTCCCCTCGCCGCTAGCCATGCAAAAAAGCACACCTTCGTAGGTGCCTTAGGAATCCAGATCGAGGAGTATAGAAAAGAGGCCTCCTCTCTCACCAACATTCTCTGGTAAAAGGACTTTACGGTGAACAAACCATCGCCACGCAAACCCCATCTCCAAGAATCACAGGATGGCTGGGGCCTGTCTTGCCCATATAGCAGTGGCAATAAATCTTGGAGTTCCGCAATCTCCCAATCTCGCATGTTCCTTCTAAATGAGAGGTCCCATACTACCCCCTTCATGCTCCTAACGAATATGTTGGACCATCAATTCCTTCTGATTAGAAATTCTGAAATGTGGGGGAAGGAGACCCACAGAGGATCCTCTCCACACCACTTATGATTCCAAAAGTTGACTCTCCTTCCATCTCCCACCCTGTAAGTGATGTTGCCACTGAAGGATTCCCAACTCTTCACGATGCTCCTCCACGTGCCACACCCGAAAGGTGTTGTGATTGTCTTGGTCCTCCAACCCCCTCCCGTGGAATCGTACTTTTCTACTATGACCTCCCTCCATAGAGCATGCTCTTCTACCCCGAATCTCCACTGCCACTTCCCCAACAAAGCTCTGTTGAATACTCTAAGATCTTTTACTCCAAGTCCACCCCACTTTTTTGCGGAAGTGATGCAAGATGTCTTTCACATTTTGCGGTATCTGAAGTCTGCCCCAAGGAAAGGTCTACTTTTCTCCAAAACATGATCACCTCCAAATGGAAGCCTTTTACACACGCGGATTGGGCTGGATCTCCAGATGACGAATATCAACATCTGGTTACTGTACGCTCGTAAGAGGAAACTTGGTCACTTGGAGAAGCAAGAAGCAAAGTGTAGTTGCTAGATCAAGTGTGGAGGCAGGATATAGAGCTATGGCCCAGGGTGTTTGTGAACTTCTTTGGCTACAAAAGCTACTACAGGAATTGAGATTGTCTAAAAAGGGAAACTTTCCTTATACTATGACAATAAGGCTGCCATCAGTATAGCTCATAATCCAATCCTGGTGTCTTGAGTTTGTTTCATGTGCCATCGGAGAAACAGCTAGCTGATGTGTTTACCAAAGGTCTCAACAAACGAACTTTCCATACTTTGAGTTGCAAGTTGGGCATGTGCGACATCTTTGCACCAACTTGGGGGAGTGTTGATTAGCATGATTCAAGACTTGATTTAGGAGTGTTAATTAGCATGATTTCAGGAGATCTATTATATTTAGGAGATCTGATTTTATTCTGATTTGATTTGATTTGATAGTTGGATTGATTGTATAGTTTATTTTATTTCCTTAATTAGCATTAGGAGCTTTGTATAAATTCTCTTGCTCATGGGATGTAAACATACACAGAAATACAAGAAGCCTTTTCTTCTTCTCAAAACCTATGGGAGTATAACGTTTACCGTATAGATTTAGGTGTCAAAATGTGTGTACATGAACAGCCATAAGCATATGATTTGCACTATTGAGATAAGAGAGAGTAACGGAGGAGACAACGATAGAGAATTGAAATCTCTTGGCAAGCTATAAAGGTGAAGCAATGGAAAAAGATTAGAATGCAAGGTCTTCCAAGGCCATTATATGTTAAGTGGTATCTACAAGGAAAAAAGATTAGAGATAGAGGCATAAGTGACTAAAACATCAAGAATCCATTGGACTAGATTAAGCAACAATAGCTTTATCGACATCTTCAAAGAAAAATAAATTTCTGTAAGATATAGAGAAATATATTATAGTGTAAGAAAAGCTTTTAGCTGCAGCAAGAAAAGATCCAGAAGGGATTAGTCTGGAAAAACTAACCCAAATGCCATAAATGCTTTTGGAGATTCAACTAAACACCTCACAAAGCTCTAGTCCCTTCAATATGGCAAGACACACATAATGAATCAAAGCTGAACATACCCTGAACAAAGCCCTCTCTCCCACAAGCGAATAGTGGATCGCACCAACTAAATTGTAGCCACTTTCTGCCCTATCAACTGCAACATACATATGTTGGTTGACATCTTTGATAGAAACAATTGTTCCTGCAAGCAAGACACTAATGATGTTAATATGTTCATAATAAAAGATGGGTTCTGCAGCATGGGCTGAAAGAACATTACCATCAGGAACCATTTCCTCCAGACATCCAGAAGATTCTCCGTTGTTCTTCTGATGTGTTTGCTCTATGCTTTTGGTTGCTTCTATGCTAAATATGGCTGATAAAGATTCCCCAGCAAAAATTATAATCTGATTTAACAAAAGAAAGTTAGAGCAATTGTTTTTATACAACCTGTATGTTGGGGTTTCCCCATTACATAAACGAAACTATTACTTTTTTTTGGTAATTAAGAAATTTTATTACCAACTGGAAGTATTTACAGCTCAAATATTATTACTTCATCATAACAGTTGGAGCAAGACGAGCATTACTAGTGAAATACCCGAGGGACAATGGCGACGGTTCGAAACTCGGTGGATTATGGGCCCGCCCCTCTATCCATTATTAACAAAATTATTTAAATGATGATTCTGGGGTTTAAAATGAATTTTGATTAGGAGTATGCATAGAGAGCGGTAGCGGCACGCTTGCAACCACAAGGATAGCTATGAAGTTTAAATCAAAAGAACCACCTTTTACACGTCTACAGAAGCTACACTACCCACAAGCTAATTATCCTTGTCGATATAATTATATTGCACCATGATAAGCTGAGACCTTATGCAATACACAATGTTCACTATTGCTATATAATTTAGTCTGGGAAAATAACTATAGAAGATACTATTTACAGAAAGTGGAAAAAGACAAATAACTAAGAAAGGCATTCTCCTCACCTGTATTTCACAGAGAGAGAGAGTCATGTCGAAACCAGATATAGAACCACTGCCAACCCAAAAGTCATTTGACGGCAAAGGAATACTCCCGCTGCTTTTGAGAGGCTGCTCAGCCACCAGAATAATATTTAAGTCTTTTAAAATATAATTTTGAGGAGTAGCAAGTGAAATTTGAGAATTTGAACCACCCCTGCAAGGTTTACTTGACCCATCAGCATGATATTGATTTCCTAGTTCTGGGGGGCTTGAGCTACTTGCTTCATTCATGATAGAATTAGCTTCACCCAAATGATTGGGTGCAATTAACGTGTCATCATGTACAATGATGGAAGATTGATCATCAGATACGGAAGAAGAAGGGAAAGGAGTTCTTGTGTCTAGGCTTTGTTGTTCAGTAGATATATGGAGTAACTGAGAAAGAATTGACAAGTTCGTTATGCCAAATGAGAATTTCCTTGGTAGTCCAAGCTTAAGGTTGCCGTTACCTTCAAGCTGAAGCTTCTGAAATTCACCTACAAGGCAGTAAATTCATTATCGAAATTGTGCTTCTTTTACGTTGTTCAAAACGAACTATTTATTTCAACATACCAAAATATTATCCAGAATTAGCACTTAACCGCTGAAGCTAGATGCAAAAACATGCTAAGCATTTTGCCTTGCTTAGGCAGCACTTCAAACCGGGCACGAAGATGCTAAGGCATATGTGTCATCATTCATAGGGTCCATTTTGACGAGTACAGTGTTAAACAATAATTATTTCACCTAATCATATATTTTTTCCAATTTCTTTGTCCATATAATTGTTTCTTGTCTTTAAATTTATTACTCTTTAATTACATTTTTTTTAAACTTTTGTGCCTTTTCTCTTGAACGCTGTCAGTTGCATTAAAAGGCCTTAAATGACCAGATCGAGCAAGCTCGATTGACCTAAGATGAAACCTATTATGCCAAAAGCTCCATGGATAGCAACAAAAGTCAAGAACACTAGCTAATCAGTGGGGGTAAGACCCATGCGCACTAGCGTTAAAGTCCCAACAGGCCTCAGCATTTTTTTGCTCTCACCTTTGATAACACTGTATGTTATTCAAGATTTTGAAGAATTCCAAATATGGCAAATAAACTTAAATTGTAACTTGCTGCTCTTAGAGCAATATAATCTTACATAGCTTCTTAATACTCCTAATAACTTGATATGTACCAAAGCCTCCTCAACCTTGGGTGCACTAAAATGGCAAGGGGGCAGTAACTCTAAAAATAAGATGAGACCAAAAACTATATGTTTATATCTGCATGAGAGAACTACTTCAGAGTCCTGCTGTTAATTGATAACAAGTGAAGCAAAAGAAAAAGATGATACCAGATTTATCTCCATCCACCAATGCCAGAGAAACCTGTGAAATATTCATGGCAAATGCTTCCACCTGGTTCCAATTAACTAGTTTATGTTGCTCCAACTGTTGGTTGGAAGAACTCGTCAGTAGACTAGTATCCTCATCATTCTGAATAACTAGATGTTCTGTCACAGCTGGCCAAAGGCCTTCCAACTGATTACAGTAGAATGCATAGCATTCAACCATTGTCACCAAAGAAGCTATCTCAACAATGATAGAACCCCCCTGTTGAATTGGAGTCCGTTTAAACCTTAGAAATCATAAGATCTTCCCAAACTATGAATAAACAACTTATATCCAAATTAGGATTTAGCAAAAATGGATGCAGAAGTTAATGCATAGGCAAACATTAATCTGAAGCTGCAAGAACAGAATAGAAACCTGTGACTGACAGGAGATTGTCTGAAATTGTCCACCAACAGAAACAGATGCTTCAAGCGTCTTTAGTTCGTTGCCTCGAAGCAATAAGTTCTTTACTGCACATCTGGCTAGGTACATTTCACCTAAAGAAATTCTTAGAGTTAACCAATCAAAAGAAGGATTTACATCATTTATCAGTGAAGGTGAATGATTCAAGGACATTGAAGCATCATGTCTGGAGGAGTCAGAACCATCCACTACATTTCTCTGACTGGCCTGCATAATATTGTCCCCTAAGGTTCTCAAACTTAAACTAATTTTACAATGAGACAATGAAGCTTGATATAACGAATTGAGAGACCAAATCAACTGTGGTTTAACTTGATCAGAAGTATCTACAATCTCATTGGGATATCGGAATATATCAGATTCAAACTCAGAAAAACCAATGAGAACTTCGGCTTTTTCCTCTTCAAAAGAGAACCTGATATATGAATGTGCAAGAGATACATTAACTCCATAACCACGGACTGATTGCACTGTCGACTTCCTGTCAGCTTTAGTATTAGCATCTGCCACATTATCATGTGAAATATATCCTTTCCTGGAGTCGTAAAAGATCATCTTCACTGATCTAAGCTCACATGTCGTACTGACATTGAATGTAGTATCAGTAAGAACTGAAGCTACTAGTGTGATTCTATTTTTGAGTGCTCTTTCACTTTCAGAGTCAGCAGACTCTCGCCTTAATAAGTCTTCATAACTTTGGCCAAGACCTAAACTGGTCGTATTGAAAACCTGAACAACTGTACACCGTAAACTAGAAATTACCTGCCATAATAGAAATTCCAAAGTCAAAAACGTCTGTATAAACTCCATGCACCTTTTTATTACAGAAGGATAGCTTATGCAATTCTAATGAGCACTGAAAGTCACTTGTTGCAGTGATCTGCATGATGGGTCAAGTCAACTTGTCAATGGGAAGTATCATAAATTCTCATAGTAGTACTATGAACAATGGTTGCGTTGTTACATAAACAGAGAAGGAAAGATCTGTTTGAGGAATTTATGAGGCAATCCAGATCAGCACACAAATGAGATAGCAGCTTAAAGAAGAAAATATCTCCCTTCATATTTGGAGTACTATGGTTGGAAAGAGCAAGGGAGTATTAAGGAGTAAAGAACACTTGGGTATCTTAGAATGTGAAAGTGTCCATTGTCTGAAATGAAACTGGAGTAACTATAGTAGTTAGATCACACGAGGTGTGGGTAAGGAGAATATACGGCTATCTGAGTGCATGAGAAGCTACTCCGAGGAACAGGACATGATATGGATATATGCCCAAAAGGATTTGAAGCCATGATAAGACTGGCCTATGTTATAAATTGACAAAACAAGATAGCAGTTTAGGAAACACAAGGTCCTAAAACCGACCAACCACGGAACTACTAGCTCCAAATCTCCAAGTCACAAACAGATCAGGGAGGTTAGTGGTCCCAAAGACACACGTTCTAGATCCTACAGCAGTGTAGCTTTAAACAAGGTCTGAAGCACCAACATGGTTATGCTGGATGCAAAACTGATTCTGGTTAAGGAGGCTGTTTGTCAAGCCTCTGGTGTTAGAACTTAGCAGGCCAAAGATGAGTCTTGAGTTCTCTTGTTCATAACTATAAGAATGAACTTGTTATGGCAGCAAAAGTCGGGAAACAGAACAGCTAGAAGGACCTAAAATGAACCTTGAGTTGTCATTTGTTCACGATTGGGAGAATGGGATTGCAACGACAGCAAAATTTGGGGAAAAAGACTAGCTCAGAGAGGCACCATTCTTTTAGGATACATCCCTTGTCAATGTGTTGGTCTTTGCAACAACTAGCTAGACCGTAGACGTCAATCTCAGGCTGAAGTGCGTGTTCCTATGCTCTCGCTTCCTGTATTTCTTGATAAATGAACCACAAAATGACTCATAGAAGGATGGAACAACAATTTCAGTACCAGGGGGATAGTATCCAATACCATATTGGAGAAAACAGCGAAGGAACATAGCCTTTCCTATTTCAATTAATCTAACAGTTGGGACGACAAGGGAAGACTTGAATTTCAATTTTGAGGAGTTTATAACAAATTTATCACCAGGTTCAATGAATACTATGTAGAAGGTTGGTAACATAAAGACCACATGGCCAGCCCTGGAAGCTATCTCACAAAAGTGGAGACGGTACAGAAGGACTACACTCAGAATTCCAAGTTCGGATTGTATGTTGAAGGTCAGTTAAAAGATATAAATACCACAAACACAATCTTAAAGAATGCCAGAGTAGCAAGAGAGTGAAAATAAGGATTAAAGAAGTACATGTAGAATAAGGTGAACGTCTCAACTAACACAAAAGATTAAAAAAGTTTCAGTCATATGCTAAAAGAGAAAACCACCCAGCAAAGCAACTACAAGGCATCAAGAGAAGAGAATCACCTTTAGCAGAACTGCACATTCATCCATAAATACCAGAGTCGTCAATCCAGTACTCGTGCAATGTAATGCTACAGAGAAAGCAATATCTAATGAACCCAAAGAATGCAGATCCTTCCTGCCAAAGCATTGTTGAAGTACATTAACTTTAGCTTCAGTCCACATAATTTCAGACATATCCAGGAAATTCCTCTGACAAAAAAAACTTGAGGAAATTTCTATTGTGACAGTCTTCAGTGTTGTAAAGAAGCAAACAAAGGTAAGACAAGTAACAGATTGGGACTTTAACATGAAAGTACAGTTTTTACAAGTTTGAAAACAAAAGTGGACTCCATGTAGTAAGAACACAACAGTATAGTAGACGACAAAAATAACTTAAACTTTCCTTGTTGCATGTTTTCTGATGAATGTTTTGCTGTTTCAAGACTGATAGGGAACAACTGCAACAACCCCACTCATTTATTCGGCACACATCTAAGGGTCATACCTCAGAGTTTCTTAAGACAACGATGGATATTTCAATCAGGATGAGCAAAGGCGTTGAAAAATTATTCATGTACTAAATTACCATGTGATTTTTTGTTTTAACCGAGGATACTTAATTGCTTGCAGACTCAAGTATAACATGCACATACTTGAAGACGGAGAAAAGAAAAGCACGAGAGCGGAACAAATACCTCAAAGATAACAGTTGGATAGTTAAAGGATTTAACACGACAATTTGGCCACCCTGATTATCCCATAACTTGTCGAGGGAAACTTTCAGACCTTTAAGTTTCATGTAGGCACAAAGTGAAGTGCACCCTCGACTGCTATTAACTTCACCATTTGATTTAGCAATATCCATCTGCTGAAAGTCCTTCAACAGTTTTGCATCAAAAACTGCAGTATCTCCACTTGAGGAATTCAAATCAGACTCCAAACTTGGTGAGACGCCCAATTCAATGTCGCCAGCATCAAAAGAAAGGCGTACGTCATTCCCAAGCTTAAGATACAGATCCGCATCCGCACCATGAAAATCCTCCTTTCTCAATGTCAGCTTGATTCGTGGACCAGCAATGTGTACCGCTATTTGCATATGTTTCTCAGGAAGAAGTCTAGGCAACATAACCTTAATTCCAGAAGAAAATAGTTTGTAATTGCTAATCCAATCTGCAACTGGCGGATCCTCAACTAATCCAGAAACTCCCTGTACGACAGTGCTCCCCATGCGGCTAGTAGTCCAAGGTATCGCACTTATCTGTCTGCAAATAACTGTAATTGACACTATTACTAAATAATCCAGAACCAAATTCAATGTCCCCATTACCATGCAACAAGTAGTGTTTCCAGCAGTAAGGTTCTTGAGGCTTTGATCAGTCAAAAAGCTCTTAATCTCACAAAGAATAAAAGGATCCTCCATGTTCTGGATCTCATTTTCTCCAAACCTTGATGAATATTTTATCCAATTCAGGCATGCTTGTTCTATAAGAGATTTCGGGGTATGTACAAAATCTCCACCAGTACCACGAGGAGGATTAGCCCCACCACTTTCAGTGGAGTGGAGAATTTGGTTAGGCTCCCCCCATAAAGTAGGTTGCAGATTGTGAACATTTTTTCCCCGACGTCCTTTGAAGTTATTATTGAACTTATTGGTCTTATCTTCCGTAAGATAAGAAGAGACAACCTTCAAGGATCCACATGCAAAGGAAAAATACTGTTCAGAGATATCCTCAGAGTGCCTTAAGCAGAAGAAATCAATGGAGAGACAGAATCTGACTAAACCAGGGTATGAAAGCCCAACATCTGATAGTAGCTTCCTACTAAAGGATGGATAAACTTCAATATCTGGTGAAATTAAAATGGAAAAGTCCCTGACATATAGGCAAATGTGACTTCCTAGGATGGAATCTTCATTTATGGCACCAAGTTTTTGACACATATCTCGGTTCCTGACCAGCAGTTTCTTCAAGAAGAAAAAGAATTTAACAGAATGGAGCACACTGCTAATGACAATCCATATAAGGGAAAGTGACTGACAAATTTTCCAACAAATCCAGCTCATCCTAGATTCCTGACCACCATACTTTGACTGTTGACCAGATGATGCTGCTCTACCACGGATTATTCTTCGTGCCTGCACAATGGCCTCAGCAGGTAGTTCTTTCTCAATTTGAGAAATAACCTCCCACTGTTGCTTAAAAGTTCTTGAATATGCTTTGCTCTGAACAATAGCAGTGGTGGATTTCTTTATCACATCATCAACCGGGTATCCGACCAGTAAAAGCATTTTCTCATAAGCATGTACATAGCGCAACCATAAGCACACGGTGCTAGCAATTTTATGGAATGCAAACTTTGGAGTTGAAGTCAAAGAACAAATTTTTGTTGCTGCTATTTCCCATAGTTGCTTACCAGTTCTGGCAGGCTTGGATTCTTTCGACCACAATGAAAAAAGTACAAATAGGATGGTAATATCTTCTGGAGATAAAGAAAAATTTAATGAAGCAGCATAAAAGTTCAATTCTCTGAACTGAAGATATTTCACTTTTGCAGAAGCTAGCAAATCAGTTGAAGGCAAAATGCAGCTAAAGTAACTTCTTCTCCTCAAGTTGATCTCAACATGTTGAACGTTGAGATCAAAGGAGTTCTCTCCAGAAGGTAGAAAAATTGAACTAACCAGTCCAGTTAGGAGACACCCGTTAATGAGTTTACATTGTACACCAAGTTCCTTCATCTCAAATGATAGTGACCATATATCATTTGATAAAATTGACTGCACGATAACATGAGCATCATGCACTTGCAACCGACAATGTTGTAGTATCCAATCCAATAAATAAGTGGTCCAACTTCCTGGAGTAATTTCTGAAATAGTCTTCATGGCATTGTGCAAAGCACTACCCTTGAATATATCAAGGTCAAAGAAACTAAATTCAGAGGTCAGAGATCAGACGCATGAAAAAGAAATTGTAAGGTACTTATCCACAAAACAACAGCACCAAGAAGGTAATGGGAGTATAAAAATACCAGTGGCTTATCTCCTCTATGTTTGTACATAAGGAGTCTGTGAAGTCCAGAAAAATTTAGATTTATACAACAATCATCTTACTCTGAAATTTTAAATGTTGGAAACAATTATACTTAACAAAAGATATATGTTCTATTTTTCCCTCAAAAATTCTACGGTATATCTCCGAACACACTTTCCAGAATATACATGATTATTTACTTTTTTAGATCAAAACACGAAGGAATTATCTTCCAAGTTTTTGTCTTCACTCCTACTTCAACCTCTGTCCCTTCCACTGGTCATTCCTTGTTTCAAGTAAGCAGGCATTATCTACTGTTATCCCATAAAATCAGTTTTCCCAACCAGATAATCAAACAAGTAGCCAAGTAAGTACCTCAGAATCAAGCTCGGCTAGAATCTTTTTCCGCTCCTCAATGGACGAATCTCTGGGCTTCAGCTTCCACCTAACACCATCCTCCTCCTCTTCTCTTGAAGTAGGAAACAAAAAACTAAGTAACAAGTAAACAAGTAGCATGAACCCATAAAAGGCAGTAAATGCTGAATTCCACTGCACTAACTAACTTTCATGAAAATGCGTGCAAACTTAGTATTAACATGTACATTTTTAAAAATTTAAACTATATATAACATGTGTGCGTGTGTATTAGCTAAGAGGTGAGCAGAGTGAACTTACCCGACTGATAAAACGATGTTAAGGCCATGGATTTGGAAATCGAATGCAGGTGCTGACCAGTTGGATACATGAAGGCTCAACTGTTGGACAGTGACTTCTTTGAAACACAAGCGAGTAGGATCATCCAGCAACTCGTTGAGTGCAGACGTGTTAAAGCTAAGGTTCTCTAACTTGGCGTGAGAATGAAGAAACCCTAGCTGAACATCCAATTCAACTTCGTCTCTTAACCATGGCTGTAACAGAGACACAAGTCTCCGTTGAATCAAATCGTTGAAAAACATTGTCCGTTTCCTCCTTTTTATCGGATTGATTTACACACGTTAACGCAGTTCACCATTGATAAACTGGAAATCGTGTTCCAATTTGAACTTCTTTCACCCTATATAATGCAACAATGAAATCAGTAGCAATTAGGCATTGAAAATAATTAGAGGCTCTCTTGCTTGTTTTTTGGCGGTTGAGAACAGAAAAATGAGAGGCGGAACCTTGGACCGTTTACGTAAGCCTGGACCTGGGCGACCCGATAATTACACTTGGAGTGAAGCTTAACTCAAGCGATACGGTGTCACTTTGTCTGTGTAAGTGCCATAGGAAACACTAGTGGTTGGAGCCACATGTATTCCTCGAAAATTGCAACGTGTAGCTAGATAAAACTTTATTTATTTATATATACATATTATATTATATATATTTATGCCTCTTGATTTTCTTTCGAAATTTACTTCTCTATATTTTGATTTCTTAATATAAATTTTAACTCCTTTACTAGAAAATAATCCATCGAATGCAAATTATTAGCTCATTTTTTTATTTCTTACGTGGGATGAGGAACAAAGTATTGTTGTAGATTTATATTCTAGTGATATTGAGAATCTCCCACACATGTGAATCACATTTTCATTATTCCCTTTCTTCTCTCCTATTGTAGTGATATTGAGAATCTCCCACACATGTGAATCACATTTTCATTATCCCCTTTCTTCTCTCCTTTTCTTGATCCTCATTATAATATAATGGAAATTATAGAAAAAAAAAGTGCTACGGGAAACCTTATATTCTTTTTGTTTCAGGAGGAAACAAAGTACTACTATTCATCTTAGCTATTTTGTAAGGGTGTTTAATTAAGATAAACTAAAGATCAAGTTAAATCAAAGAAATTTATCTAATTTGATTTGGTATAGTTTCGTATTATATTTCTTAAGAAATTAAAAATATTTGATGTAGTTCATTATATACGAGAACTAAAAAGATTGAACCACAACTGAGTCAAATCAACCACTTTACATACTTTCTTTAATTTTATATACCTTATGTGTGTGTGTATTCTTAGATAATATGTAATTTTATATATATATATATCATACTAGTATATTATTGATCAGGTTATAGCAGCTTCTAATAAACTTGTCTGTTGTTTACCTGTAAAACGGTACAATTGAATTTGTACGTGGTTTATAGACAAGTGAATCGATTTGATCCAAAAATAATAGATGAATTAAACAGAAATGTGAGACTTAGCCTTGAAATTAAAATAAAACGGCAGATATTTTAGTCTCAGGCGCAGAGCTTTCGGAAACAATAAGAACAATATAAATTAGCAAGTAAAATATTATTGAGCTTGTGATAAAATATAGTGTATGCTTGTTAGAAAAATCATCCTCATACAATGATAATATAGCTCACTATTTATAGTACACTTAAGGAACAAGGTTCTAGGATCAAGCTCCTCTTAAATGACAATTATGAGGGCTATTGAAGAATGTGTAACGGTGGGTAATGAGTGACATATTCTCTGTAACGGATCATGCACTTAATGTTATAGAATATTCTACATTGAATGCTACCGGATGGCAGGCATTTATTTTGCCTTTATGAGTATCATTCTCTCCTATGACAAGCGAGATCACTGCCTTCGTATACGACTGTCTTCTGTCTTTGGCTCTACGTGTCGCTTTCTCATGTGATAATTAAATATGAACATATTTTACCCCATATAGATAGGCCCCCTACTTTCCGGTGGCATAGCTTTGTGTCACCGGGAAGTTGGTTGAGATGCCTTTCTTGGCAGGAAATCCTCTGATCCCTTCTAAAAAGTTTCTGACGGTTGATTAGACGTACGTCTCTCCGCATTTAATGCCCCGAACACACGTCATCCCATAATTCAGCATCACTTTTGCCGGTTATCGAGGTAATTATGGCCATGATTATAGCCGCCTATTCCTTTACTTATACGCATCAAACTTCTTCATTTACACTTCCTAATTCTCCAAATTCTCTCAAACTCTCTTTACTCAACTCGTGCTTTGTCTTCATCCTTTCTTTAACCTTCTTCTTCAGAGAAACTCTTCCTTCATTTCTGATATTAATGGCTTCTTCTTCTAAAAGCCCCCAATTCCTCAAAGAATAAAGGTAAAGCCGATGATGGTGCTCCTCCTACAGTGATCACCACCATCCCAAAGAGTTTTGTCACAATTAAAGACTTCAAAGAGAAGTTTCCTTCTGCTAACCTCGTATGTGGGCCGTTGGTGTGTACCCTTCTTCCATTTGTCCTTACAACATTGTCGATGTGAAAGAAGACTAGCATTGCCAATATTTAGTCATTATCGTTCCTGATCTGGCGGAGAGGATAACCCTCCCCAATAAGGGTTTCACATTTTTTATATGTATCCCTTCACTGTTGGGCCATTCTCTAAAGGGGATCTTGATTCCATTATTGTGGTGTTCTGCATCCACTATAAGATGTGCCTGTCACAAGTAAGTCCATCTGTGTGGAGGACAGTAACTTTTCTTCGGTATTTGTGCCAGGAGACGGAAGAGGAGCTAATCCTAGCTCGATTAATGAACCTTTATTCCCCCAAGTTTTTTCGTGGGGGAATAATAAACTTCAACAAACGTGGCCACCATACTCTACTAGCCAGCATGGATGAGGTCAACCGTGGATGGATGGAACGGTTCGTTGCAGTCGCCACCAAAGACATCATTCCGGACACTGCTTCATCCTTTCATGAGTTGTACAACCTTACTCGTAAGTTCATCGTTGTCTCTTCTTCAAGTTAAAGATCACCCCATGTTGTTGCTAATTCCTTTTCTTTTAATTATTTCAGCAACACGGTGGGTTTCGTCGCGGGTTGAAGGCTCGGACCAATGGGTCCAAAAGATTTTGGACGTTACTATGCCTGAGACCCGCACGTGGAAGGAACTAGCCCTTAAATATGGCGTGGAAGGCAAAAAATCATGGTAGGTTAAACTCATCTCATTTTTCCCTTTCGTGTAAGAAAGTTTATTAACCCTTTTTCCTTTGTTGTATTCAGTTGTACCCCAGGGCTCAGTTGTTGTCACCGAGGACGACGTTTTGGCTGATCCTACTGATGCAGCGAGGCTGCTGCAGGAGGCGTTCACCCGAACAGGTGTCTGCGGGCCTACTTTTGGTGCAAGTTCTTCTTCTCGGGCTCCCTGGCCGGAGAACAAGCAACCAAAAAGAAGACGTTCCTTCGCGGCCGGGGGAAAAAAAAAAGGCAAAGAGTGCAACACCTGATTCGTCTCTCGAAGTTGTGGTGATGAGCCCTGCACCTGAATCGGCCATAGATACTGTAGTGATCGACGTTGTTCGAGAAGCCAGCGAGGAGTTTTGCTTCTCTACATAGAAGACTACGACCTTCCTCGGCTCAACAAAATGCTAAATCTGTTGAGTTAGTTACATCAACCGAGGACGATGCCTCGACACTCTAGGGGGTATGATATGGTGGAAAATTCCAAACTCCCATTTCAGAATCCCAGTCGTCGTGCCCGGTACCGTGGGGCAGGAGTTTTGGGTCCCTAGCGTCTTTGGTTAATGAGAAACCAACAACCAGCACTGCACTTGTCGCGGCCACTTCTCATCCTTCAACTCCGTCAGCTTCATCTCCCTCTTCTCCAACCCTACATTCGCCACCAGCAATTGCTATATCATCTCCGTCGGTCGCAACTGCCCGAGCGGAGGATGTCCCTCTTCCCTAGTCCCAGTTCATGAGAACCTAGGGTAAAATTATGTTGCCCCCTCAGAAGATCCTCAAAAGAGGAGGAGTGTTACTCTCTTGGTCTCTACCAAATGCTAGATGTTGTCCTGGCCGTGGAACTTGCAAACTATCTGAAGCCTTTGGCATCAGAAGAAGATAAGGAAAAAATACAAGCTCTCTCGGGAGAATGTTTGTTGAACAATGCCATGCACAATGCAGCAACGGTATATTCTTCGTATCCTCTGTTATTTATTCTATCTTTGATACAGTAGAATTTTGAATTTACATTCTTGTTTTGCATGCCAACTTCCTTGCTTCCGAGGGCCTTCAAAGGCTGGTTCGCGATAAGGAGGAACTTACCTCCAAGCGGGATCAACTTTTGGTCGAGCGGGACAAGCTGGAAGCACAAGTTGCTGCGGCCATGGAATTGGAGGCTCGATTGCAACAATGCGAGCAAGAAGTAGTGAACCTTATCCAAGAGGTTTCCCCATTAAGGGAACAATTTGAAGAAACTAAGGCCAAATGGGTTGAATTCCATAATGTCGTTCTTGATGTATATGATCGTGAGGCTGCCTCTACTAAAAGATTGAATAACTTGGAGGTAGCCTTAAACTCCAAAGCTGAAGAACTTGCTGATCCCGAGGAAAAGCATGCCCGGTTGGAGGAGAAGCAATAGAAGACCTTAGAGCATAATTAAATTTACAGCTTCATTGTCCGTGATTTTGATGAAAACCTCTGATCCATGAGATTCGCATGAGACAACCTCTCTTCTGAGGTCGGCCGGCTTAAAGAAGAACTTCAGCGCCGAGGGACTTCCCTCATTGTTGAAAACCATATGCTATGTATAATATGATGACAAAACCATGGAAGAGACCAAAGCAGGTGTCATTGACTTTAATGACGAAATCTCTAAGGCCCGCGAGCTGGAGTTAATTGCAAAAAGGGGGTTTTCGGGGCTGCCTGTGCTACCGACTCTTTTGGTTCCGATTCTGAGTTCTCAGGAATGGAATAAGAAATTGAAGGTGATGATGCTGAAGGCCAAAATGATGAGGGCCAAGATGTTGAGCCGACGACGGATCCTCCTCCTCTCCTTGGGGGCGCATATGCTTTTTTTCTGTGGGTTTCGGAGATGCAGTAGCTTAGTTTTTGTTTACTTTTCTTTCTCATATCTTTGTACTTGTGTTGTTCGGTCACACTTATTGTGAATAGAAACAATTTTTCGTTCAAGTGTCATGTAAGTTTTTCTCTTTGCGTCCTTTTGTTTAAGTATTTGTGCAAGTTTGCTCTTTGCGTCCTTTTGTTTAAGTATTTGTGCAAGTTTTCTCTTTGCGTCTTCCAAAATCAACCCTTTAACATGAGGGTTTTCATAAGAGAGGGCCCTCTTATATTTACGGTGCTCTTGAAGTGGACGCCTCATATACATTACGGCACTAGCAGCATTTGAAGTACTTGTTTAACGTTCAAATGATAAAATCAATTCATCGTTCGGACAAGAAACAAGATAAAAATAAAAGGACTTTACTTTATTCCTTTCATTTTCAAAGTACATATGAATTCGTTGCTAACTTGTACAACTTGTTTCTACAGGGCTAGCCGCGCAGTCCCTTGCCCCGATGATACAACTATGTTTCCGAGTTTTGTATTCTGGTCGAATTGGCAGTCGTTGTTTCCATATCCTTATATCATTCTCCAGTGTTCGAATGCGAAGAATGCGAATTTTAACACTGGAAGTTTTACACCTTCGAGGATTCCACTAGTGAATTGCAAGATAATCTT
Organism: Nicotiana paniculata; assembly: GCA_005239505.1. Classification (NCBI taxonomy): domain Eukaryota; kingdom Viridiplantae; phylum Streptophyta; class Magnoliopsida; order Solanales; family Solanaceae; genus Nicotiana; species Nicotiana paniculata. The sequence goes on along the minus strand of ML323548.1, from coordinate 14,602 downwards.
CAGTTTGATAACAAACTTCACTTTCCCTTAGGAATTTATACCATCTAGCCAAAGATTATCTAACAATCCCCCAGTGGCTTGCACATGCAAATGGTCGGTTAATCTCTGTTCGACAGCAAACATAACTTCCCGGTAGGAACTTTGCTATCGAGCAAAATACTATTTAACCGCTCTGTAGTGGTTCTTTGATCGTGTGCCTTGTCATTTTAAGGTCTTATTGTTGAATCTTCCTTCATAGTATGCTTTCTGTTTCTGCCTTGTTAAAAACCTTGCTGGAAAAACTCAATTGGGACAAAAACTGGACGAAGGAAAAAAGAGTGCAGCACATACTTTCAGTACGAGTAACGTTTATCAGCAATGGTATCTCTTAAGGTGTGCCACTTTTTAGTTCCTTGGAAACATTTCTCCATCTTGATCTTTTCTAACTCGTATGACCCTTTTTCCGGTGACAGCTGAACCCCAGTAAGGGCCTTCCAATGTTGGACCTAGCTTCCATGCATTGAGCTCCCAGGTGTTCTGAGTTACTTTTCTTAAAACCAAGTCTCCTACTTTGAAATAATGGAGGTTGGCTCTTCGATTGTAATATCCTCTATTCTCTGCTTTTAGACTGCCATCCTTATATGGGCCAAGTCCCTGCGTTCATCGAGCAGCTCCAAATTGACTAACATTGCTTCATTATTTGCTTCTTCGTTTGCCCGGAAAATACCTCAGGGTTGGTTCTCCTACTTCCACCGGGATTAGGGCTTCTACTCGTACACAAGAGAGAAAGGAGTCTCCCCCGTGCTCGATTTGGCCGTTGTCCGATACGCACATAGTACACCTGACAACTCATCGGGCCATTTGCCTTTAGCTGCTTCCAATCTCTTTTTGAGATTTTGTATAATCACATTGTTCGTTGATTCTGCTTGACCGTTTGCGCTCGGATGATAGGGTGATGATGTGATCCTTTTGATTTTCAAGTCTTCAAAGAACATCGTGACCTTTGCACCTATAAATTGCGGCCCGTTGTCGCAAGCTATCTCCTTTGGTATGCCAAATCTACAAATTATGTTCTCCCATAAGAAATCTACCACTTCACGTTCGCTAATCTTCTGATAAGGACATGCTTCAACCCACTTAGAAAAATAGTCAGTTAAAATCAAAATAAATCTTACCTTACGGGAGGACGGTGGTAATGGTCTGACGATATCCATTCCCTATTTCATAAACGGCCATGATGACAAAACTTAGTGCAATTTCTCTGCCAGTTGATGTACCAACGGTGCGTAGCGTTGGCATTTATCACATTTTTGAACATAAGCTTTGGTGTCTTGTTCCATCCGGGGCCAATTGTATCCTTCCCTAATTAATTTTAATACTAATAAATTTGCACCTGAGTGATTTCTACAGATCCCTTCGTGGACTTCACGCATAACATAATTAGCTTTGGAGGCTCCCAAACATCGGACCAATGGGCCTCGAAAAGATGTACTGTACAATTGACCCCCTTGAAGCTGTAAGGAGCTGCTTTAGTGCACAGTTCATGAGATGCCTTAGGATCTTCAGGCAATATGTCGTGTTTGAGATAGTAAATAATATCGTTTCTCCAGTCCCATACCACATTAGTCGCGTTTACCTCGTAATAGATATCTGCGTCCAGTACCGAGTGCATAAGTTGTACGACCGTACTGGAGTCCGATCCTTTCATTTCCATAGATAAATCAATGTTAGCTAAATGCATCCGCTTCTGCATTCTCTTCCCTCCGGATATATATGATTGACCACTCTCAAAACTGAGTGAGTAGAGCCTGAACCTTCATTACGTATTGTTGCATGAATTCTTCTTTGGCTTTGAAGATCCCGTAGACCTGATTTACCACCAACTGGAGTCGCATTTTATTTCTACGATCTCAGAGTCCAGTCCCCGGGCCAATTCGATCCCAGCAATCAAAGTTTCATACTCCGCTTCAATGTTAGCCAGAGGAACAATTCTTATGGCCTGCCTTAGGGTTTATCTTGTGGGCGTGGTTAGTACAATGCCGAGCCTAGGCCCCTTCACGTTGGAAGCTCCATCCGCGAATAGGGTCCAAACTCCTTATGCCGATTCTGACACCACACTGCTTCTTTGGTAGCCAAAGCTAACAGGCCCCGACTGAAATCGGCCATGAAATCCGCCAAGACTTTGACTTAACCGCAGTTCTAGGCTTATATTCTATGTCAAATTCACTTATTTCGGCGGCCCACTTGGCTAGCCTACCTGATATTTTTGGTTTATGAAGAATGTTCCGCTGGGGAAAAGTGGTCACCACGGATATCAGATGACATTGGAAACAAGGCCTAAGCTTTCGAGCAACGACTACGAGAGCTAAGGCTAATTTTGCCAGATATGGGTATCCAGTTTCTGCTCCCGTTAAAATTTTACTAACATAATAAATTAGGGATTGTGCACCTTCATCCACACGGACTAAAAACGCTTACCACAACCTCCGACACCGCTAAGTAGATTAGTAGTTGTTCGCCTTCCTCCAATTTTGACAGTAACAAAGGACTTGACAAATACCTTTTCAGATCCTTCAAAGCCAGCTGACATTCCGGTTTCCACTCAAAGTTATTCTTTGCTTTTAGACGTGTAAAGAAATGATGGCATTTTTCGAAGATCGGGAAATGAATCTGCTCAAAGCGGCCAATATCCCTTTTAACCTTTGAACCTCTTTTACGCTTGATAGCTGGTGGAGGATATCTTCGATGGATTTGATTTTATCAAGGTTAACCTCGGTCCCCCTTTGTGACACCAGGAACCCTAGGAACTTACTGGAGCTAACCCTGAACGCACACTTCTCGGGGTTAAGCGTCATGTTATGCTTCCTTAGGATGCCAAAAACTTCTTGCAATTGTTTAAGAAGATCACTTGCGTTCAAAGACTTAACAAGCATATCATCTATGTAAACTTCCATGGTTTTCCTTATCTGCTTTTCGAACATTTTGTTCACGAGCCGTTGATAAGTGGCTTCGGTGTTCTTTAGCTCGAAGGGCATCACATTGTAACAATATGTGTCGAAGTTCGCAATAAACGAAGCTTTTTCCTGATACTCTTGGTTCATTTTGATTTGGTTGTTCCCAGAGTAAGCATCGAGTAAATTTATCAACTCGTGTTCGGCCTTTGCATCAATCATTTGATCAATGTTTGGTAATGAGAACGAATATTTTGGGCACACCTTATTTAAATCCTTATAGTCTACGCACATGCGCAATTATCCTTCTTCTTTGGAACTACTACTACTACGTTAGCTAGAAAGTGGGGATACTTTACCTCTCAGATTGAACCGATATCAAGCAAGTGAGTTACCTCTTATATGACAAATTTGTTTCTAAGCTTGGCAATAAAATGTTTTTTCTGTCTTACAGGAGGGATGTTGGGGTTGTCGCGCCCTCTTTTTCTCGTGAAATCGGGTTTTGACATTTTTGGGACAACTCATTTTGAGAGGGTAAGGAATTGGAATTGGGAGAATCGCCACCTAACGGATTAAGGTGCGTTAGGGCACCTAAAGCAGATAACTCACATTACCAGTTTACATCACCAGAGATCGGGTAAGGGCTCAAATTACATCGTGGAGAAGGTGTTAGGCACCCCTCGAGGTCCACAACAGTGGATCCCGACCGAACTTACATTAAGCGAATTAGTCTAAGGAAAAGAAAGCAATTTGTACAATAAAATACTCGATTTATTTTAGAACAGGATTGGGGGGGGGTCCTAAGTTTTTTAGCCTATAGGATCACCCCGTGAAATACTTTTAGCTCCTTTAAGTCGAGGTGCCACTCATAGTATTTAGCGCACAGACTATCATCTCATACTATCCGATTACTATCTTTAAGTTGTTACTTAAGCATTCTAGTCGATTCTAGTTCGTTTCCTATGCGTGCACTACCCATCCCTTACCTATGGCCCTAGAGGTATTAGGACCTCTATTTGGGATAATTCTAGACCCAACCTATGTTGCTAAAAAATGTAAAAGTCTAGGCGACAAGCAAAAACAATTAGGACTTTCAGATATCAAGCAAATATGGGCTCATATTGACCTCCACGCATAAACAACAAAGGCACGCAATTGATTGACATGCTTAATTTAAAGTCTTATAGGCAGGATATCTATGTGAGAAATAAGCAAGCAATGATTTATAGAAGCATTTTCATTAAGGCGAATGTCAAGACCTATTGTTTGCCTACTGATTTTATTCAGTTATATCTGGGCCTTTCAGGCTGTAAGGAGTCATAATTTCGAATCCAGAATTGTTATTTAGACCTATAGACATGTTGTCTAAGTAATTGACAGTAGCTATTGTATTCAGAACCAATTAGTATAATCCTATAGGCATGATATCTACGAGTGTGCTGGTTATTATACTATGGACATGACTTCTAGACGTAGAACTGATATTAGCTTTATAGACATGTTTCATAGCTTTGTATTTCCTTTTGACCCTATAGGCATGCTTTCTAATTATTGTACTGACTTAAGTCCTATAGGCATGCTTTCTAGTTACTGTACTGACTTAAGTCCTATAGACATGATTTCTAGGTTTGAAGCTGGTTTCAGTCCTATAGGCATGTTATCTTTTATTCAACTAATTTAACCTATAGGCATGGTATCTATTGAGCAGTAACACGGGCAGAAATTGTACATATTACAAGAAAAATAATTAAATCAAACATTGAGGTCCTATAGGCATGATTGCTAACATATGTTTGTTGGACAAGTTAATGCAACCTATAGGCAGGATTTCTAATGCAATTTTAATCCTATAGGCAGGATTCTAATACAATTTAATCATATAGGCAGGATTTCTAATATACAAGCATGGTACAACACTCACATGATTTTACAAAGATGATGTAAAACAAGATTAACAGAACAAATGAAACCCTATTGGCAGGATTTCTACCCGAATTGCCCAAAGAAAATAAAGACCCTTCCCAATTTTACTATACACCCCAAAATTTGTTCATTACAAACCAGAGTAATGAATAAATTACATAATAGTAATAAGATAAACTATAGGGAGCCTTCATTATGCCCAAATAAACCTGGGAAACCAGGACTTCAAACCAATCAACTTTGAGGCTCATTTCATAAGGACAACATAGCCAAGAATGGTTGATTCACCTATAGCACATTTAGAACCAGGTTTCCAGTGTGTCAAAGTTCCCAAGGGCCTCAGGGACCCAGGGCAATGCTCACACCAGAACCACATATTCAGAAGATGATTCACAAGATATTGGTAACCAGTTCCTAGTGTGTCAGAGTTCACAGGAGTCGCACATAGACCCTGAGCAGTGCTCACACTGGGGTGGTTGAGAACCTAAGGGACTAAGAGTGGAAGTTTTAAAAGAGTGATAGCAAAAGGAGGTAGGGACAAATTTTAAAACAGTGTTGAGTTCAGAAGAAACAAATTTCAGAACACAGAATTGCATTCAGCAAAGTAAGCAAGGTTTGTAAAGTACATAGTTTCAAAGAGACCTAATTATACTAAGTGAGCATGCTGACATTTAGGAAAACCATTGCTTAATCATAGAAATAATTTAAGCAAAACAGTCAGATTATCACATGACATGTTAGCAAACAAATTGACAGGGCTCATGAATTAAGTAACAATATATATCTTCAAAGTTAGGATAAGTTAACTAATTGCATGTTGATAGTATCTTAAGGAATGCAAAGTTCAGAACAAGTGCAGGATTAACAAACAATGTGCATGGACAAGTTTAAACATTAATCCAACTTTTAAGAGGATTCATATTATTCAAGATAACTAATCTTAAATTAATATTATTAACTATAGGACTAGACAAAGTCATAGAAGCATAAGGGCAGAATCATACTCGGAATTTAAACATGCTGGTAGAGCAACACATATTATGAAAAACATGGAGAATAAAGTGACAATGGATTAGGGCTTACTAGTTAAGCAGGAAAGCAAGCAACCACAACAGTAAGTCCAGAATCAAATGGCCTTGGCTTTCAGCCGGCCAAGACCAGAAACAATGAGCAAAGAGAATTAGAGTAAAGAATCTAAGTTTCAATGAGAGTATTAGAGTTCGAGTCTGTCCTAAAGGGGAGAGGGGATAGGGTTTAAATAATGTTCAATTAGACAGACAAATAAGGGAAGTAATCAAACACATATAGGTAAGGAAAGACTAAGTGGGCGTTGCAAATATAATCCGGGTATTTTTCCCAGAGTCGAACCCCGCATGGAATTAATGTATCAAATGTCGTCTTTATATTACTAGATTCTCAATAGTCAAATTTCTCAAACATTGTGTACATCACTTTGTGTTGTTTCTACTACTACGGCTGAACAGAAATAATAAACTTAAGATTAACTAACAATAAGATGTAAACAATTGGATTAAAGGTCTAAGGTTATGGTTTCCCCCATTGGTGAGCTTCCTTCTTGTATACTTCCTATAGTTTTGATTTAGTTGTCTCTATCAATCATGAACACTCCATCTACCATACATCTCTCTCAAGTAATTATGATAATTTACTAGACGCGTTCTCTCAAGTTACGCTAGCTAGATTGCATTACAGTTCACTTTAGATTGCATCTGAGGTATCGTTATCTCTAATCCAACCTCTAAACCCTCGGTTATGACTCTCGCCTATAATCCGGGAGTGGCGTTGTTCAAACAACTACCTAAATATGCACGCTCTCAAAAGTAGATGCATAATAAATAGGCACAACTAATTGAGGGCCCTTCAATCAACTACAACAAGAACGTAGTTGAACAAATAGAGATTAACAACCAACCAGAACTATGTTAATATCACAATAAAGTCATCCCCCAACGGGTTCCACCAAAACCTTAGATTAGAAAATTTAGCTACTCATAATAATGATAAAAACTACAAACGAATTCGTAAGCAAAGGTAAAATCACAAAAGAAGGAGATATGGATTGATGCCCAATTTCCTCCTTGCCTCTTGCCCTTGATTTTCTTGTTCTCAACTCTAAACCTTGATAAAAATATTCTCTTGGGCGAATTGAACCTTTTATAGTTTGTGTGGATTGGCCTTGAACTTCCAAAAACACCCTCCAGTTTCTATTTTCCGCGTCTGGACTAGCACGGGCGCGCTAGTCACGCACTAATGCCCACTCTAGTTGGGTTATACGCTGCCTCGGAAAGCTGGACTAGCGCGGGCGCGCTACAACCCGCGCTAATGGGGTTCTTCATTGCCTCGTTAAACTGAACTAGCCTTCAAATCACCCCGAAATTACCCCATGGCTTGTTATTCTTCAAATTCGCCCGGATCACTATTTTAAGTCCTCAATATCTTATTGTACTCCTGTGAAACACAAAAATCACCATTAGAGACAATTTATCATCATTTAACACACTTAAGACTGTGAAGTATCATTAAGTTAGAGTATAAATATACGCTAAACTATGTGAATTTAGCCTATTATCAACACCCCACACTTAAATCATTGCTAGTCCTCGAGAAATCCACTACATCCTACAAGGTTTATTTGCATCAAACACTTCCCTATGGTGTCACACCACAATATTTTACAAGCATTAAACCTAGCAATGTAACATCTATGCCTCAAGCGACGACTCTCAAATGCCAACCCATACTCTTACTTCCTCGAGATACTCTACAAGGAGGTCAAGACTTACCTCTTTTTCATAAATCACGTGCCCTCACTTCAAACAATTGAGAGTAGTTCCACAAAAGATAATAGTAAGAGCAACAGGAACTTTAAACCGAAAGAATTCACTCACTCTCAAAAAGAACATTCATATGCCACACAGATACGCCATAGGATTGCCCGTAGTGTAATACTCTACTAATTGAGTTTATTCAGTCTAAGATCAATAGGTCTTTATTTGGTTGTAATGTAGGCTAAGGGGCGGTTAGGATACATTTGGGTATAGTGACCAACCTCCCTAAGCACTTTTAATACAATTACATTAACATTCAACCCATTTTCATGCTTGGCCAGAACTTTCACCACGCTTTGCTTCATAATTACCCCACTATTCTATAGGTGAAACTTTCTTTTTCATGCCACTAATTATCAAGGACTACATGTATTTATTGTCCTCTTTCTTTCTTTTGTTTTTCTCTAAGTAGCCTTCACTTTTGCATTTTTTTTCTTTCACACTTTTGAACCTTTCATTCTATTTCCTTGATTTTCCTTACAGATCAAACCACCACCCCACACTTTGACGTTTACATATCAACTAACAATTCAAGTGCTCATGGGAGGTACATGGTTCAAACAGACAAGCTATTCAAACAATTGGTTATGGTTCATAATGTGGTTATCAAAGAAACAGGCTTATAAGCTCAAAGGGGTTGACTATGGTTAATTACATTCAGGTGGGTACATATTTGTGTCTGGCTTAACAAAGAAATGCCTATATCCCTTCTAAGACTAAACAAACTTCTATTTCGATTTGTACACACACGGGGCAAGTTCTAGGTACCAAATGCAGACATATAATAAGATGCAAAATACCTCACACACACATGACACATAATTCAATCCAAATTGATTCATCAAAACACTCCATCGAGCATTCAAGTTAGTTACAACATGCACCATTAAGGAATTCTACAAGAGTCAACAAGTGAGCCTAAGAGTCACACTCTAGGATTCACGGTGTTTGGGTGTAACACACTAAGGGTAGCATTATATCATTCAACACCTTGCCCAAAGGATTCCTAACAACTAAAAATAAAAGAAGAAGCTAGCTATATTCGGTTCAAGCTAAACCATTGGAAAAGAACCGCGGTCAAAAGAAAAACCAAGGGGGAGTTACTACACTACCTAAAAAAGAAAAAATCTTTTTGGTATTCTTTGGATTAACCTCCCTCAAGAAAACTGCCTAAGAAATACGTCATCAGGAAGAGTCCACTAAATTTTCTGATTTTTTTTTCCGATCGACTTGGACACTCATGAACCCCGCCGAAGGGATCAGTCGTCGGGCCAAGACGACTTGATTAACTATACCTAAAAAAACAACTAAAACAAACTACAAAAAGAAAACATAAAACAAAACTACAATTATGCCAAGTTAAACACAAACTAAAGCAAACAATTCATAACTGTACAACATACAACACAACAGGGAATCCATCCCCCACCCCACACTTAAAATGAGGACATGTCCTCATGGACAATTAAAAACAAAGTAAGGAAAGGGGACTTCCCTGACATCTCAATGCTGGTCGGAGACGGTGCCTGAGTTCACGTTGCACGCACGACCCAGGGCGCGGAGCCAACCCATGATCCTCTTCTCAGATTTCTTCTGCTGTGTGGCCATATCATCAACACGAGTCCCCAGGTCAGTCACCGAGGTCCTCAACCCAGCCACATCTTGCTCTAGACGGTCTAATCGCTGTCCCCGACTGGCCCCAGACGGGCCTCCAACATCCGCAGCCTGCTCCTGAGCGGGCTGCTCCTCCTCCACGTGCTCAGTATCATCCTCACCATGTTGTTGCTCCTCCTCCACGTGCTCAGTATCATCCTCACCATGTTGTTGATCCTCCTCCGCCTCATCATCCTCAGAGTCCTGCCCTATCAAATCCTCAGCCGCCACCACCACATCCTTGCTCGTAGTGACTCTATCAGTTGTGAATGGGTGCACCACAGGCACCCGACCATCTATAGAAAAGTCACTGGACACACCAGCCTGCCTGCACAAATGAGTGACGAGCGAAGGGTAGAAGAATCCATACCGTTTGACCTTCATGCGTGTAAACATCTCGTCATGAATCACCTTGGCCACATCGAATGGTGAATTATTCATGAAGCACCAAACTGAACACCCTCGAGGGATGTTCACCTCTGAAAGGTTCTTGGAAGGCAGGAGGCAGCTGTTGATCAAGTACAACCAGCATTTGGCGTCAAACTTGAGGGCCGGGGAGTGGAATTTATTTCCATATTTATACCACTTCAATGTGACTCCCGATTGACAGATGGTCGGGGTGAACGTATCCTAGGGAGTATTTTTTCCACGATATGTCTGGTAGCCATCCACATAGCCCTTCGCTGGTGGAGGTAGCCTGTACACTGACCATATTCTCTATGGAGGCATTGACTGGCCTTTTCCGCACTGTTACCACATAGTTCTTATGTTCTGGAGCATTGGCATAAAACTCCCGGACAAGCATGGCATTTGCCTCATCAGGCTCTTCCAAGAACACATCCAGGCGTCGCCGTATTAGCTCTTCAGGCATATTAGGACAGTTTATCCTGAGTGCGTTGATATCCATGGCTTGCTCAGGGACGTCCGTTTTATCCTCCTTTGCATTGAACCGGTCTTGGGCCTTTACAGAGACGAACTTTTGGCTATTGAAAGGCCTGGAGTCAATTATTATGCGAGGCCGTCCCTCGGTGGAAGCTCTTGCCGGGTGGCTGGAGGAGCCTCCGGTGGCTTGGTGCTTTCGTGGAGGCATGGTACCTGCAATTAGCCCAATGTTAGCTCGGTACAACCGGGTGACCCAACCTTGGTTACTCATACTTCACCACAAAATTGGTCACAATACTTCCTCCAATGAGGCATTTTTACAAACATGTGGTGGGCCATGAACAAGTTTAACCCCAAGCATTCAATATAGGACAAGTAGCACCACCACAATAACTCAAACATACGCACACCACCCCCACAAAGCATATGTTACTACTTCTCAGCACAATACAACTACTACCATGTATGACTACCCACTAAGAAAACTATAATGTTGTACACAAAGTAAAAGAAAATAAAGCTACAAAAAGAAATAATAAGAAAATTAATGGGGGAAATACATACCGGTAGATTTGAAGGAGGGGACTAGAGTAATGAGTCTTGAGGAAGACTTGGAAGGGAAGAGCTTGGTGTGTGGGGGAAGAGGAAATCTACGTGGGTTGCTAGGTTTTGGGGGGCGAAAGATGAAGAAGAGAAGAAGAAGAAGGAGAAGGGTTTTAACTGGGGGGGGAGGGGGGATGAGATTCTAATGGGAGAGGGAAAGTGGGGGAATTGGGAGGGGTGGGACGGTTGGTTAGGGTAAAAAAATTTAATTGGGTTAGTGGGGGAAAATAAAAAAAATAAAAAATTAAAAAAAACGAAAAACTTACCTGCTGTCGAGACGGACTAGCGCGGCCTTAGCGCGGGCGCGCTAGTCTCAGGGGTCCTAGGACAGTGAGAAACCTCACTAGCGCGGGCTCTAACGCGTGCTTAGTGCGGTTGCGCTAGTGGGATTTACCTGGGACAGTAAAAAACCTGACTAGCGCGACCACTAGCGCGTGCTGAGCGCGGGCGCGCTAGTCTAGACGTCCTCAACCTTATGCTTTTATTTTCTTATTTCTTTGGGGTCTTTTGCCCACCCCTTTTCTCACACACCTGCATATGTTAGTATCTACTATAAACACTATAACTATTGGTATGGCTCCCAACCAGCACTTGATTTAACGTCGTTGCACGACGCAGAATGAGTGCAATTAAGGCTCGCTTAGCCTCTGAGGTTCAAAAAGATGCACCACAGCCAGCTCACTAGTTTCATTCATCCCCACATACATTTTCAATCTTTGTCCATTGACCTTGAAGGCGTTAGAATCATCTTCAGCAGAAATTTCCACAGCACCGGAAGGAAACACTTCGACCACTTTGAATGGTCTAGACCAGTGGGACTTGAGCTTACTTGGAAACAATCTCAATCTTGAATTGTAGAGCAATACTTTGTCTCCGGGTTTGAAATTTTGGTCCACAATTTTTTTGTCGTGTAACCTCTTCATTCTCTCTTTATATAGCCATGTGCTCTCAAATGCTTGATATCTGAACTCTTCCAACTCATGCAGCTCTGTGACTCGATTTTCTCCCACAACATCGAGATCCATGTTCAACTGCTTTAATGACCACCACGCTCGATGTTCTAGCTCCACAGGCAGGTGACAGGCCTTACCAAATACCAACTTGTACGGAGACATACCAATTGGTGTTTTAAATGTAGTCATATAGGCCCAGAGTGCGTCATCAAGCTTTTTCGCCCAATCATTTCTTGTGGCATTTACTGGTTTGGTCAGCACAATCTTGATTTCATGGTTTGATACCTCAACCTGCCCAATCGTCTGAGGGTGATAAGGGGTTGCCACCTTGTGGCGCACATCATACTAGGCTAGTAGATTCTCGAACACATGATTGCAAAAGCGAGTGCCTCTGTCACTAATAATAGCCCTTGGGATCCCAAAACGGGTGAATATGTTTTTCTTCAAGAACCCCACCACCACTATTGCATCATTGGTGGGGAACGCTGTAGCTTCTACCCATTTGGACATGTAGTCTACAGCAACAAGTATGTACTTATTGTAGTAAGAGCTGACAAAGGGAACCATGAAGTCAATCCCCCATACATCAAACATCTCCACTTCTTGTATTGGATTCATGGGCATCTCATGACGACGGGATATGTTCCCCGTCCTTTGACATTCGTTACAGCCCTTCACCCATTGGTGAGCATATTTGAACACAGTAGGCCAGTAGAACCCGACCTCTAGCACCTTAGCTGCTGTCCGAACTCCTCCAAAATGTCCTCCATATGGTGATGCGTGATAAGCCTGCATAACAGAAAATTGTTCTATCTCGGGGACACACCTCCGGATCATGTTATCAATGCAAATTTGCAAATGAGGTTCATCCCAATAGTAATTGCGAAAATCACGATAAAACCTTTTCTTTTGGACAGAAGAGAGTTTGTAAGGTTCAATACCACTTGCTAGGTAGTTTGTAATGTCTGCATACCATCACACATCCTCTACGCTCGTGGTGAGTAGCTGTTCGTCTGGAAAAGTTTCCAGAATATCCTCCGATTCAATTGCATTCTCAGCACCTTCATGACGTTACAAGTGGTCAGTGACTTGGTTCTTCGTGCCCTTGCGGTCACGAATCTCCAAGTCAAATTCTTGAAGAAGCAGCACCCAACGAATTAGTCGCGGCTTAGACTCTTTTTTCTCAACCAAGTATCTGATGGCTGCGTGATCACTGTACATAATCACCTTCGATCCGATCAAGTAAGACCTGAACTTGTCAAAGGAGAACACTACTGCCAACATCTCCTTTTCGATCACTGTGTAGTTCAGCTGAGCTCCACTCAAAGTCTTACTTGCGTAGTAAATTGGGTGCATTATTTTATCTTTGCGCTGACCCAACACGGCTCCCACTGCATAGTCACTGGCATCGCACATGAGTTCAAACGGTTTCTCCCAGTCGGGTGCAACGATAATTGTGCCGTGACCAACTGCTTTTTTAGCTCCTCAAACGCCACCCTACAATCATTAGAAAACACTAAGGGGTTATCGTTTTCAAGCAACTTATGGAGGGGGTTGGCGATCTTGGAGAAATCTTTGATGAATCGCCGGTAGAACCCGACATGCCCAAGGAAGCTACGTATAGCTTTGACTGATGTGGGAGGTGGAAGTTTTTCGATCACATCGACTTTATCTCGGTCTACCTCAATTCCTTTACTTGACACCAAGTGCCCCAAGACGATCCCTTCTTGTACCATGAAATGACACTTCTCCCAGTTAAGCACACGATTCGTCTCAATGCACCTTTTTAGGACACGGGTCAGGTTTGCTAGGCACTCATCGAATAAATTTCCCACAACTGAGAAATCATCCATGAATACCTCCATGATGTGTTCGACCATGTTTGTGAATATGGCCATCATGCACCTTTGAAATGTGGTGGGTGCATTGCATAGGCCAAATGGCATTCTTCTGAAGGCAAATACCCCATAGGGGCATGTGAAGGAGGTCTTTTCCCTGTCTTCCGAGGCGATTGAAATCTGGTTGTACCGCGAGTAGCCGTCCAGGAAACAAAAGTGAGACCTCCGTGCAAGCCCGTCGAGCATCTGATCAATGAAGGGAAGTGGGAAGTGGTCTTTCGGGTGGCAAGATTCAGCTTTTTGTAATCCATGCATATTCTCCAGCCCGTGACGGTTCTTGTAGATATCAACTCATTTTTCATTCTTTACAACCGTCATGCCACCCTTTTTGGAACATATTGCACTGGTCTAACCCAACTGCTGTCAGAGATGGGAAAATGATTCCCGTATCTAACCACTTGATGATTTCTTTCTTCACCACTTCCTTCATGTTTGAGTTCAAGAGCCTTTGATGTTCCCTGGAAGTCCTGTGTCCCTATTCCAGGAGAATCTTGTGCATGTAATATGCCGGGCTGATCCCTTTGATATCTGCCATGGTCCATCCAATGGCAGTCTTGCACTCTCAGAGTACCTGTAACAGCTGATTTGCATGCACATCTAACAAACTGGNGGTTCTTCCACAGAGGGCTTGGCTGGCGGGCTCTCTCTTTTCTCTAAGTGCAATGGTTCAAACTCGAGAGCCCTCGGCCATACCCCTTTACCTTCAAGTGCTAACACCCACTCTGCCAATTCATCCCTATTTACCTCATCTAAATTCATTAAACATGCAGCAAGGGGGTCCTCAATAGTTAAGGACGCGTCATCTTCCTCCACTATCACATCCACAAAATCAATTAGAGAGCATTTGTCGAACTCACTCGGTCGCCTCATGGATTTCTGCACATTGAATGTGATTTCTTCATCATTAAGCC